>JAWRVZ010000604.1:45000-135267 GCA_037043235.1 Rhodeus uyekii
TGCATCTACGTCATCGATCATTGACTATGAAAACACGTTGAAACGCGTGGCATTATTTCCGCTCGTTTTTAACAGCAGTTGCTTCATCATGAATCTGTCACATAAAGCCAGAACGCCATCATCAGTGTGGATTAAGTTAATTAAGTAAATCACACTCCCACCTGCGGTAATTAATAACAGCTTCACGTTCTATATCTTACATTTTATGATGAATTTGATGATCATTTGTTAAAAATAAAGAGTAAAATGCTTTTGCATTCATATAGTTAATTAAAAAAGAATAAAATAAATGTTATTATTTGTCATATGAATTATTTTTGTATTATTATATTAATATTTATTATTTTTGTTATATATGGCTATAATAGTGCAATATTTCTTTGCAGCTCCACGCGGCCGCTGCGCTCACCGTTAGCTTTATTAACATGATAATCAAGGACATGAGAGACTTGCTCCTTTAAACTACATGTTTCCTTTCAGGGGGGTTTGTTGTTGTTTTGACCATTATGAGGCAGAATTTATACTCAAATTTGTTTACTATTAATTTTGCCTTGTATGAGGCAGTATTTATGTTGGACTATTTATTTTTCATGACATTAGGCAAACTTTATGTGGCATTAATGGTACATGATGCTCTAAAATGGTGTTTGTGTATTAATTCTGGAATCCGATTTTAACTGAGTTGAACAATTTATTAATTTTTTTCTGATTTACGAATCATAAAAATAACTGTTAGAAAAATAATCGCTAGATCAGCCAACGAATCATAAAAATAACTGTTAGAAAAATAATTGCTAGATCAGCCGACAAATCATGAAAATAACCGGAAGAAAATAATTGCTAGATCAGCCGACAAATCATGAAAATAACCGGAAGAAAATAATAGCTAGATCAGCCGACGAATTATGAAAATAACCGGAAGAAAATAATCGCTAAATCAGCCGACGAATCATAAAAATAACTGTTAGAAAAATAATCACTAGATCAGCCGACGAATCATAAAAATAACTGTTAGAAAAAGAATCGCTAGATCAGCCGACTAATCATGAAAATAACTAGCAGAAATATAATCCGCAGCTGCATCTCTAGTGTGCGTGTATATCAGTGTGTGTGTGTGTGTGAAAGTGCATGTGTGTGTACTTACTTATGTCACTTTTAGGGACATTCACCAGAGTACACACCAGTAAACTGAGGACCACCTTGAAAATTTAGGACTTTTTTTCATGTCCTCATTTAGATGACTATATAATGGCATTTAGCATGCACTAAAATGGTGTCCAGGCTTAAAATCTCACTTGTCCCCAAAATACACTTTTAAGTGATTTGTGTACTCAAAGTGTGTATGCCCCCCCACTAATTTGTGTAAAATGCAGCGCCCTCTATGAGGAACTGCACTTCCGGAAAGATACACACTTTGGAGATTCTGTCCAAGAATTAGTACCACATACCGCCCCTATCGGTCACTACATGAATTACATTATTTGAATCATTTATTAATATGACCAATCAGGAGGACGATTGCAGTTGCGTCATCAGGAAGGATTGCGGAAATTGCATTTGAAAGAATGTACAAATGATTTAAACATGTTTCCAATATGTAGTTTTTACATAAAACAGACTAACCTACGCTGAGTTCGATGTGCTTTCATGATGTGGTTGAAACTAACTTTGAATCGTAAACACGCAGTTTTGCGCTTCGGTGTGTGTGTAACGGCAGCGCGTCACCTCCCGCGAGAGCCGGCTGCAGACCGGTGTGACCCCGCCGCGTGTCCGTGCTGCGCAGATCGAGCGGTTTCTCACGTCACAGACCGCGAGAGCGAGCTGAATGCATGCAAAGAAGTGTGTTCGCGTGAGATTTCAACCGATCGGTCTGCACGGCCTGCGTCAAGTAAATACAGCCGTTTATTCGTGGAGTATGAACCGTTTGATACGGGGGAGACGAATATTTGTCTTTGCATTGACATTTCTTCAGATGGGCATGTTAACATTTGTTTATTAGATGTTATTTCAGTGCGTTTTAATACACAAGTCACAAAAAGATGTGTACGCATCAGTACATACATGGGCCCCCTCATTTACATGTGCGGCCCCCTCAGATTTTCAATTGTTTAAAATCGCGACTGTGAAAACTAAAGTGAAAACAAAAATCACCCGCCATACAAGACAACCGCAACGCAGCCCCAAAGTCAAGAATAGCGCGCTGCGCGGTGCACCACAACTAGTCTTGGCTGAGAGTTTAAGGCGATGGACTAGGAATCCATTGGGATTTCCTCGCGCAGGTTTGAATCCCGCCGACTACGTTATGTTCAGGCCCCCTCAAAAATAAAATTCTGGCTACGCCCCTGCTTTTATGTCATATGGCGTTCGGTCTGCGCAGAGCAACACTCTTACTACGCTTTTAAACGCTGCTTTATATTTTAGATGTAAATATACAGCACTGAAATGTAAACCGATTATAATTGATAGGAAATGTGTTCGTAAGGTGTATGTGCTTTTCTACTCTTCATTTTGGAACATGTGATCAGCTCCACGCGTCAGGTCTAAGTCATGCCCTTATAAGGTCAGGCATGTTAACACGTGACTTGTATCCTCCCGCGAAACAGTATTTCCCGCGAAAGAGATCCATGTACGCAGGATGTCTGATAGGAGCAAAGGTGAGTTGTGATTTAATATATGGCAATACAATTGATAATATTAAAGTTATTAAGGTTTTAGTATTGTTAATAATTATTTCATGTTAAGGCTTTTGCTCATTTGTCGACTGTATGCTTTTCATAGTATTTTGATTTAAAAAAATATTTGCTGGATTAGATATGAACAATGCTTCTTCGAATTAATCAAAACAGTCGAGTTAATATTTCTCATAAGTCACATGTTTCATAATGTGCATAATATATAATCTTGGCAATACTTGATTAGTAAAAAATTTACAAATGTAACTATGTGTTAAAAATATGTTAAATAGCTGTAGTATACTGTGTAAAGTAATTTGTTTTTGCTTTTAATGGTTATCTTAGTATCACTTATAATGCACATTAAAATGGCAGAAATTTACTGATGGGATTTAAACTGGGGACTTTTTTGTATTGTTTTTTAAACCATGAAATTTGCATTGTGTTTGAAGGGTATTGTGTAGGCAAAAATCCCCTACAAGAAATCTCTACATTTTGCTACTATTAACTCCATTCCCCTTTAAATTAATTTCTATTATCTACTCAATTATTTTGTTTGTATTAGTGGAATATGCTTAATCATTGTATTATTTAATTATTTGATGTATTATCTATTTATTTTCAGTCATTGTATAAACAATGAGTCACAATGCTGGCTGAACATAAAAAAAGAAGACGCACAAAACCACGTCAGGATGCTGAGCATCACATTGGTTGCAAAACTGACAAGGCTGGACTTGAAGGGAAATTTATCAGTAAATATAAAGGCAAGATATTTTAATATTCATTCCTATTCCAATTGAGGTTCACTGGTTGCAGTAAAGCACAGTATAGTATATTTATATAATATATAAATTATACAGTGTAGTATATTTACTTATGCAGTAAAATTTCATGAATGTTAAATATATAGTAGTAATGTTTCTGTAAGCTCTATGGTGCAGCCTATATAGCTATTTAAAGTATAATGTAAAAACTGCACTGCATACTTATTTAAGTGTGGCTATTAAATATTTTTATCAATAGTTATTAATAGTAAGAACTCTGAAGACTTAATATAGTTTTCTCTTTAGGACGTGGAGTTTTCACCACTGAAGCTATTTTCAGAGGAGATTTCGTTCTTGAATACAGAGGTGAACTTCTGAGTTCGAAGGAAAGTCTTAATAGATCTAAACTCTACAATGACGTTCAGAACACATTCTTGTTTGATTTTCAGTGGCATGGCGAATACTGGTGGTGAGTATAGAATTGTTGTCTTTGTGTAGTAGATGCTAAAATATAAATCTATCTAAAATATCTTATACTTTTATCAATCCCTCCATGATTTTGCGTGGGAGACTTTTGATTTTTGCATCCCAAACTGACTGATTTTGAAGGATAATAACTTTTAACCACTTCATATCAAATGTAACATCAAATAAAAATCCAATTAAGGATTCATTTTTTATGTTTTCTATATTTTCTTTAAAATAAAAATGTAAAAAACACTTTTCATTTTACTTTTTGTTTTCTGTTCATGTGTTTTCAGATAACAGAAGCTATTTCTAAAATTTTAAACTGCATAAATTAAGCATTAATAATATAAAAAATAAAGCTTGCATGTTTACACGCGTTCTAGGCACAGGCAAAAGCGGAACGGTTCTAGAACCATGAGCAACATTCTCTTCAGTGGTCATGTACCATGGTAGCGTCTGCGTGGGCACCTACACGTAAAATCTGAAGAAAAAATGCTGGCTCCGGAAAATATTGCGGAGTTTGCTTGATTTTGCGTTAAATTCTGCGATTGCAGAATCCTGGTGGGGCTGTTTTATACAAAAATATTAGAATAAACGTTTTGGAATAGGTTTTTCATAGTGGACTGAAAAGTTTTAGTTTATTACCAAGACAATTAGTATGAAGATATGTATGTACAAGCTATTCTTAGTGGTCATTTTATGTATTTACAGCATGGATGCATCTAAGGAAGATGGATCCTTGGGAAGGCTGGTCAATGATGACCACAAAAATCCTACCTGCAAAATAAAAACAATTGAAGTGAACCAGCAACCTCATCTGTGCCTCTTTGCTGTCAGAGACATTAAACAAGGGGAAGAAATAACATACAGTTATGGAGACTCAGACTGGCCTTGGCGAGCGAAGGTAACCAACATTTCATGAAACCCTGTTCATCCCTTGCTATTGTGTTTCTGTATTTTTATATTGTGTTCCTTATATTTCTCTACCAATCAGGTCACAGACTCCAGTGATAAAAATAACATCAGCAGTTTGGATTCACAGAAATTAGTAAGTTTACATTAAGACGTGCGTGGCTGTTGTGCTTTTACACTGTCAGCGTTCGCTCCTGCTATGCGAGCCTGCACTGCTTACATCTGAAACCGGCATTAAATGTGTGTAGGTTAAACTGGTTAAACCCAGGTTAAACTGTTCTTCATGTGCTATATCAATTTTATATAACATAACAGATTTATGATTAACAGATTTAAGGTGTCTAGATATCACATTGACTTTACATTTACATTTATTCATTTAGACTTACAAGTGACCAGTAACACACTGGTAGTAATTGGGTTTAAGGTGTTTTAATCAAGAGCACTATACAGTATACAGTACACGTCTTTCTGTGTGTCATGTACATGTCGTGTATGTGCCTGTTAAACTCAAATCTCAAACTGTTTAATCTTGAGCAGTTTGCAAAAGCTTTAGATAGGTGTCTGGTTGGAGTAGCTAAAAAAACGTCTCGGGTTACGTATGTAACCCTGGTTCCCTGAGGGGAATGAGACGCTGTGTCGAAGCACTAGGGGAAATAGCCTTGCGTGAGTCACGTGAAGATCTGTGCAACCAATGAGAAACGAACGCGTGTGAATGCGTCATTGCCGGCAGTAGCTGGTGACGTCATGAGGAAGAGCATAAAGGCGCGTCTGAAACTGGGGCGCGTCAGCCATGAATGCCTGAAGCGGGCCCGGAGGCGCCAGGAGCTGAGGCAAAGACACAGCATCTCGTTCCCCTCAGGGAACCAGGGTTACATACGTAACCCGAGACGTTCCCTTTCTGGGAACTCGAGCTGTGTCGAAGCACTAGGGGAACGCTATGCCAACGACACCTCAGCGACATCAGCATCCGGGTGTGTCCCAGCTCACTGAGAGAGCACCCTGGTTCCCGGGGCGGCATCGAGGTCTAGCTGGTAGAACCTCATGAATGTGTGCGGTGAGGACCAGCCAGCCGCAGCACAAACATCAGACAAGGAGACTCCGGAGAGGAGAGCCTTGGATGCCGCCATGCTCCTAGTGGAGTGGGCTCGGACCCTCAAAGGAGAAGCATGACCGGCCGACTCGTAAGCTAGACAGATAGCCTCGACTATCCACCTGCTTAGAGTTTGCTTGGAAGCTGGGGCCCCCTCGGGAGCCCCAAAGCAAACGAACAGTTGGTCCGACTTACGCCAAGTGGCAGTCTTGAGAACGTAAGCGTCCAGCGCTCGCACTGGACAGACCTTGTTCTTGTGCTCCTGCTCATGATCGTCAAATGGGGGAGGGCAGAAGGCCTGCAGCGTGATAGACCGAGCCACATTAGTGGGAACCTTGGGGACGTAGCCTGGCCTCGGGTGGAGGAAAGCTTTCGCCATCCCGGGCGCAAACTCAAGACATGATGGGGCCACCGAGAGGGCCTGAAGGTCCCCGACCCTCTTAAGCGAGGTGATTGCCAGCAAAAGAAGGGTCTTAAGCGAGAGGTACTTGATAGAGATATCCTCTAGAGGTTCAAAGGGTGGCTGGGACAAGCCTAGGAGTACCACGGACAAGTCCCAGGCAGGCACCCTGGTCTGTGCTGCAGGTCTCAGCCTCAGTGTACCACGGAGGAAACGAGTGACCAGGGGGTCCCTGCCCAGAGATACCCCACCCAGAGGTACGTGGCAAACCGCTATAGCAGCCACGTAGACCTTCAAGGTGGAGGGGGACAGCCCTGCCACAAATCTTTCTTGCAGGAACTCCAGTACTTTGCCAACTTGACAGGTTACTGGGTTCACCTGCCTTTCACTACACCAAGAAGTGAAGAGCTTCCACTTCAGGGCGTAGAGTTTCCTCGTGGAGGGAGCTCTGGACTGAAGGATGGTCTCAACAACCTCGGCTGAGAGACCGGCCTCTATGAGCTGGGCCCCCTCAGGGGCCAGACCCACAGTTTCAACAGCTCTGGTTGCGGGTGAAGAATGCAACCTTCCGCCTGGGACAGAAGGTCCCTCCTGATCGGGATCTCCCAGGGGACCCCGTCGAGGAGGGACACAAGGTCCGCGAACCATATTCTGGACGGCCAGTGGGGGGCCACTAGCGTGAGACGGACCTTGTCCCGGCGAATCTTGGCCAGAACTCCCGGGAGCAGAGCGATCGGGGGAAAAGCGTACAGGCGTAACCTCGGCCACGCCTGTGTCACGGCATCCCGCCCCAGAGGCGCTGGATGTGTGAGTGAAAACCACAGAGGGCAATGGGAGTTTTCTACCGAGGCAAACAGGTCGACCTGTGCCTTTCCGTACCTTTCCCAAATTTGCTCCACCACCTCGGGGTGGAGTCGCCATTCCCCTGGTCTCGCCCCCTGTCTCGACAGGGCGTCTGCTCCCACATTCTGGACCCCCGGGATGTAGGCCGCCCTGATAGAGAGCAGCTTTCCCTGGGCCCAGAGGAGGATCTGTCGCGCCATCTTGTAAAGTGGTCGCGAACGCAGACCCCCCTGATGATTGATATATGCAACCGCAGTCATACTGTCGGTGAAAACAGTGACATGGTGGTCGCGAAGGTCCGGTAGGAACGCACAGAGTGCTTTGCGGATCGCCAGTAACTCTAACATGTTTATGTGCCAGGTCTGGTGCCGACTGTTCCATAGACCTTGTGAGGAGCGGTCTCTCAAGACCGCCCCCCAGCCCGAGAGGGAGGCATCTGTCGAGAGAGAGACTCTCCGAGCCAGAGCTCCTAGCATTGGGCCTTGAGACAGAAACCAAGGATTCTTCCACATACTCAAGGTGCGTAGGCATCGCCCCGTGACCTTGATAATGCGAAGCGGGTTCCCTTTCGGGGAATACCCCTTGGTCTTTAGCCACCACTGCAGGGGCCTCATGTGCAGCAGGCCCAGCGGGATGACGCTGGATGCCGCTGCCATGAGCCCTAACACCCTCTGAAAGTGTCTGACCGTGAGTGGCTGGCCTAACTTGATGCTCTTGACGGCTGAACAGATAGCTTGGATGCGCCCGGGGGAAAGCCGAGCCGACATCGCCACTGAGTCCCAGACGACTCCCAAGAAGGTGGTTCTCTGAGCAGGAGAAAGGACACTCTTCTTGGCGTTCAGCCTCAACCCCAGCTCCTTTATGTGTGCGAGCACTACATCTCGATGTTGCTCCGCCAACTGCGGCGACTGGGCCAGAATAAGCCAGTCGTCTATATAATTTAAGACACGGATGCCCCGTAAGCGCAGTGGAGCTAGAGCAGCGTCCACGACTTTCGTGAACGTGCGGGGTGAGAGCGCTAGGCCGAAAGGAAGCACCCGATACTGGTACGCCTTTCCCCCAAAGGCGAACCTCAGGAACTTCCTGTGTTGTGGAAGGATGGAGACATGGAAATATGCGTCCTTGAGGTCGACTGTGACAAACCAATCCTCGGATCTGATCTGCACTACGATCTGTTTGAGCGTTAGCATTTTGAACTTTAGACGCTTGACCGCACGATTCAAGAGACGTAAATCCAGAATGGGCCGCAACCCTCCATCCTTCTTGGGAACTATGAAGTACCGGCTGTAGAACCCGGACTTGCTCTCTGCGAGGGGCACATGCTCGATGGCCCCTTTCGCCAGCAAAGTGTCTACTTCTTGTTCCATGACCAGAGCCTGCTGAGGGCCTACAGCTGACTGTAGGACCCCCGAGAACCGGGGTGGTGAAACCCCGAACTGAATGGCGTACCCTAAGGTGACCGTGCGCAGGACCCACTGAGAGATACCGGGTAGCCGTGACCACGCATCCCGGAATTCTACTAGGGGAACCAGCCTCCCGGGGCTGGCCTCTGGTGCTAATAGCATGTCCACCAACGGGTGGCGACACTTCGTTTTTGAGCGGCCCTGTGTGAAGAGCTCTGAGCCCACGCTTGACTGGCGGTCTCACGTGGAGGGCGGCGGGGAATAACTTTACTGAACGCCACCTGCTGTCGTGCAGCCTCCTGAAACTTGTCGACGACGCTTTTTACGGCATCGCCGAACAAGCCCGAAGGGGACAGAGGGGCGTCCAGCAGAACAAATTTGTCCCTATCTTTAATGGATGACAAATTGAGCCATAGATGTCTCTCCGTAGCCACCAGAGCTGCCATGGAGCGGCCGACAGAGTAGGCCGTCTCCCTAGTGGCCCGGAGAGACAGATCCACGGTCCGGCGCAGCTCTGCCACTGCCTCCGGACCGATACCGCCGCCCTCGTTGAGGTCCCCAAGCAACTCAGCCTGATAAGCCTGCAGCAGAGCCGTGGTGTGCAGGCACGCTGCGGCCTGACTAGAGGCTGAGTAAGCTTTCCCCACCAAAGACGACGTGACGCGCATCGGCTTGGAGGGGAGCGCCAGAGCTTTAATGGAGGATGCAGACTGGGGCACAAGGTAACTCGCAAGCGCCTCGTCCACCTTCTGCATCCCCCCATAGCAATGACTTTGAGCCCCTACGAGATTCGTATACATCGGACTGTTCCGTGTATGAACTCTCTCAGAGGCTGGCTTTTCCCACGATCTGGAAACCTCGGCATGCAAATCGGGTAGGAAAGGCATAGCTCGGCGTGGGGGAGTGACGCGAGCCGGCAGATAACGCTCGTCTAACATACTTCTTTTAGGACGAGCGCTCCTGGTCTCCACCGGCCATTCAATATCCAGACGAGAGACAGCTCGCGCCACAACCTCAACTAGCTCTTCAAATGCCGGCGAGGAGAGTGGCGAAACCTCCCCAGCCGGGTCAACACTAGCTAAGTCCATCTCGGAACTCGACAAAGCTAGTGTTGGAGTCACAGCACGAACATCTCCCGAAGAGTGCCCGTGACTGGAACCCGTTTGATCTCGTGAAGGCTGAGGTAAGGACGGGCCCACCCCAGCGGCCTCAGCGAGATCCATTTGTGAACCCCAGGACTGGGAGCGCCGCAAAGCCTCGGCTGCTGCAGGTCCCGAACCCCGGGGAACACTAGCCTGGGCGGCCTCGTTACAGACCGCCAGGCGGGAGCGGAGAACATGCAGGGAAAACTGCTCACAGTCTTTACAGCTGGCACCCTCAAGTGCCGACCGTGCATGTTCCACTCCTAAACAGATAACACACATAACGTGTGTATCCCTGCCCGTTATAAAACGAGGGCAGGGATAAACACACGGTCTGAAACTCTGTTCATCTCTCGCCACACTTTTCACACTCATTCTCTGATTTTTTAAGCTATCACAGTCTCAAAAACCACTCTCGCACAGACACAGCACGCTGAAGGCATTCAGAGCTGACGCGCCCCGGTTTCAGACGCGCCTTTATGCTCTTCCTCATGACGTCACCGGCTACTGCCGGCAGTGACGCATTCACACGCGTTCGTTTCTCATTGGTTGCACAGATCTTCACGTGACTCACGCAAGGCTATTTCCCCTAGTGCTTCGACACAGCTCGAGTTCCCAGAAAGGGAACTACATTTTTATCAGTGTTACAGCATTATCTTCTCTTTCCTTTGGTGTGTCATACATGTCTTGTACCAAATTTATTTGGCTTTCCCTTAAACTAAACCAATAGACTTTGAATTGCGCAAACATTTATATTCACTTTTCTTGTTTTTTTTGTGTTTTGATGCCAGAGGGGACATTGCAGCTGGCAAAAATAAGCAAAGTCTTTATGGCTATGGAGAAAGGAGCACTGTCATCCTTTAAAGGAAAGCGACTTGACAACATTGAAATCGACCCTAATGGTATGAGTATACAGGGAGTGCAGAATTATTAGGCAAGTTGTATTTTTGAGGATTAATTTTATTATTGAACAACAACCATGTTCTCACTGAACACAAAAAACTCATTAATATCAAAGCTGAATATTTTTGTATCAATATTTTAAGTAGTTTTTAGTTTTAGCTATTTTAGGGGGATATCTGTGTGTGCAGGTGACTATTACTGTGCATAATTATTAGGCAACTTAACAAAAAACAAATTTATACCCATTTCAATTATTTATTTTTACCAGTGAAACCAATATAACATCTCAACATTCACAAATATACATTTCTGACATTCAAAAACCAAACAAAAACAAATCAGTGACCAATATAGCCACCTTTCTTTGCAAGGACACTCAAAAGCCTGCCATCCATGGATTCTGTCAGTGTTTTGATCTGTTCACCATCAACATTGCGTGCAGCAGCAACCACAGCCTCTCAGACACTGTTCAGAGAGGTGTACTGTTTTCCCTCCTTGTAAATCACACATTTGATGATGGACCACAGGTTCTCAATGGGGTTCAGATCAGGTGAACAAGGAGGCCATATCATTAGATTTTCTTCTTTTATACCCTTTCTTGCCAGCCACGCTTGCCAGTACTTGGACGCGTGTGATGGAGCATTGTCCTGCATGAAAATCATGTTTTTCTTGAAGGATGCAGACTTCTTCCTGTACCACTGCTTGAAGAAGGTGTCTTCCAGAAACTGGCAGTAGGACTGGGAGTTGAGCTTGACTCCATCCTCAACCCGAAAAGGCCCCACAAGCTCATCTTTGATGATACCAGCCCAAACCAGTACTCCACCTCCACCTTGCTGGCGTCTGAGTCGGACTGGAGCTCTCTGCACTTTACCAATCCAGCCACGGGCCCATCAAGACTCACTCTCATTTCATCAGTCCATAAAACCTTAGAAAAATCAGTCTTGAGATATTTCTTGGCCCAGTCTTGACGTTTCAGCTTGCGTGTCTTGTTCAGTGGTGGTCGACTTTCTGCCTTTCTTACCTTGGCCATGTCTCTGAGTATTGCACACCTTGTGCTTTTGGGCACTCCAGTGATATTGCAGCTCTGAAATATTGCCAAACTGGTGGCAAGTGGCATCTTGGCAGCTGCACGCTTGACTTTTCTCAGTTCACGGGCAGTTATTTTGCGCCTTGGTTTTTCCGCACGCTTCTTGCGACCCTGTTGACTATTTTGAATGAAACGCTTGATTGTTCGATGATCACGCTTCAGAAGCTTGGCTATTTTAAGACTGCTGCATCCCTCTGCAATATATCTCACTATTTTTGACTTTTCTGAGCCTGTCAAGTCCTTCTTTTGACCCATTTTGCCAAAGGAAAGGAAGTTGCCTAATACTTATGCACACCTGATATAGGGTGGTGATGTCATTAGACCACACCCCTTCTCATTACAGAGATGCACATCACCTAATATGCTTAATTGGTAGTAGGCTTTCCAGCCTATACAGCTTGGAGTAAGACAACATGCATAACGAGGATGATGTGCTCAAAATACTCATGTGCCTAATAATTCTGCACTCCCTGTAAGTTATTTGTTTATGTGAGTCTTTGTTTTACTTGCAAATCTATAATCTTGTACAAATGGTAATTATGATGTATAGGATGTGATGTTTTTTTAATTGTTGTAGAGCAACTTGAGACCCAAGATGATGACATATCAAGTGATGAGGAAGATTCAGATGCAGCGACTTCCCTCAGTCCACAACAACAGCAGACACTGATCAACCAGCGGTTTCACAAGAACATCAAGGTAGAAAAATATGTAAACTATACTAACAACAATAATTACCATGAATTACTCAATTTGTTTTGAACAACTGGTTACTGATGCCTGTAGATAACATTATCTACACAGGAAGACTGTTAATTTAGTTATCATTCATTGACTTTAGTTGATAATAAGATTTTCTTTTTTGTAGGTTCATCAATCCCTTCAAAAAGAAAATGGGAGGACTTTGAGGTAAAAGCAGTTGAAAAACATATGATGAACTTCATAAAGACATGCAAAGTTCCTGGTAAGCAAGACTGTGAGAGATGCATTAAAGCAGAGCCAGAAGCTTTAAAGGAACGAACATGAACTGGTGTGAAAAATTATGTGCGGAACAGGATCACAACTTTAAAAAAAAGAGGTGGATTATAGAGGGTGGGAAAAACACTACATTGCCTTTTACTGGAAAATGTAGATCATGTTGAGGAAAAAATTCATTCATTCATTTCAGAGTCCCCAAAGGGACATTAAAGTAGAGTTTGTGTATCGCCAGAGTCCCCAAAGGGACATTAAAGTAGAGTTTGTGTATCGCCAGAGTCCCCAAAGGGACTTTAAAGTAGAGTTTGTGTATCCCTGAGTCCCCAAAGGGACATTAAAGTAGAGTTTGTGTATCGCCAGAGTCCCCAAAGGGACATTAAAGTAGAGTTTGTGTATCGCCAGAGTCCCCAAAGGGACATTAAAGTAGAGTTTGTGTATCGCCAGAGTCCCCAAAGGGACATTAAAGTAGAGTTTGTGTATCGCCAGAGTCCCCAAATGGACATTAAAGTAGAGTTTGTGTATCCCAGAGTCCCCAAAGGGACATTAAAGTAGAGTTTGTGTATCCCAGAGTCCCCAAAGGGACATTAAAGTAGAGTTTGTGTATCGCCAGAGTCCCCAAAGGGACATTAAAGTAGAGTTTGTGTATCGCCAGAGTCCCCAAAGGGACATTAAAGTAGAGTTTGTGTATCGCCAGAGTCCCCAAAGGGATATTAAAGCAGAGTTTGTGTATCGCCAGAGTCCCCAAAGGGACATTAAAGTAGAGTTTGTGTATCGCCAGAGTCCCCAAAGGGACATTAAAGTAGAGTTTGTGTATCGCCAGAGTCCCCAAAGGGACATTAAAGTAGAGTTTGTGTGTCAAAGTAACAATAAAAGTTTGTGTTTCACAACTGTATTTCAAATGACACTCAATGGCACTTTTCACAATCATCATGCTATACAGAGAGTCATACCTTAAATGTTTAAGGGATAATGTGTGCATTTAATACTAAATTAACTAGAGGGTTGCTGACAATTGCAATGACAATGATTCTCTACAGACACTTGTTTTCAAGGTATTCAATTCTTGTATCTTGTTTTATAGCCAGTAGTCTTGTTATGGTAAATTATGTTTATCTTCAAGAAGTCTTAAAAATGTAGCACAACCAGAGATTGTGTATCACCATAGTCCTCAAAGTTCTACTTGATCAGAGTTTGTGTTTGTCCCCAAAGTGGACATAAAAAATACTGTCCCCAAAGTGAAGGTAAAAAGTCAGGTCTCTAAAAAAGCTTTTAATTGACAATATCAAGTGGTATTCGTAATGTGGGCTTCATTTGTAGTGCAGTACACAAAGGGGTGTACCCAAAGGTAGGGTGTTTTGTCATAGGTCCTTATTAGGGAGATAAGTAGGTATGTGTGTGCATGTGTGTGTGTGAGTGTATGAGAGTGTGTGTGCATGAGTGTGTGTGTGTGTGTGTGTGCGTGTGTGTGTGTGCATGTGTGTGTGTGTGCATGTGTGTTTGTGTGTGTGAGTGTATGAGAGTGTGTGTGCATGAGTGTGTGTGTGCATGAATGTGTATGTGTGTGCGTGAGTGTGTATGTGTGTGAGTGCATGAGTGAGCGTTTCTGTGAGTGCATGTTTGTGTGTGTTTCAGTGAGTGTGTGTGTTTCAGTGTGTGTGGAGGAATAACTGGCAGCTGCTGCTACAACTCATGAGGGACACCGTGGAACTGGACCGTCTTTCTTCTCTATGAAGGGTTGGTAAACCACTCATGCAGTAAAATGTCCTGTAAGGGGATCCGTGACCGTTTGTCCTGAAGCTCCTCAAGAAGATCCCGGCATTCTGCAGAAGATTTCAGGAGGCATGTTAGATGTTGAGATATGTAGTTCATGTAATAGCATGATATCATGACCATGAAATACAGTTTTATCTGTTGCTGTTACTCTGGCATTCTCTGGACGCCCATCAACATTTATTCATCACTTTACATTCACTGTTAATGTTTTACACTTTACTCATCAAGGTCTGACACTGATCATTTACTGTCGCCTGTCAGAGCAAAGCTCTCATTTCATTTGGTTCTTGTTATTGGTCTCACCTTTGGACGCATCTGTTTTTGTATACATTTCCTTGCTTATTCTTGAGATCGTCACGTCCATCAGCATGCGCACATCATCACTCAGTGCCCACACAGCGTACTTTCTGACTGCTGTGATCAACTCGGGTTCATCGTCTCCTGAAAGAAACGCATGTTCAGTAAAACATCATCCAGCGGCTGAAACATCGGCTCTGAAGCGTTTCTGAAAGCTGACTCACGGGATTCTCCGATGAACAGAGCGCCGCTGAAGTCCACCAGCTTGATCTGCAGGGTCTTTGGGTGGATCAGGATGTTTGTTGTATGCGTGTCGTAATAAACTTCCTGATTCATGCAGTGCTGCAGCGCCTCAATAACGTTCCTAATGATGCGTCTCAATGCGTCTTCGGACAGGTGATCTGCTTGTTGACGGAAGTACTTGAACAAGGATATCATAAAGAAGGGTGGATGTTCCATCACTAAAGTGTCTTGATGGTCCTCCACAAACAGGTCATGCAACCGCAGGACACAATCCACAGCTGGAGCCTTTCGTAGCTGCAGCATCGCAGCCGCTTCCCGGCTCATCGGTGTGGAATACCCCGGCTAAAGAAAAGAGATCACTAACCACTCTTAACGAATCTCACATCTCTCCGTAATAAAGCACATTTCAAAGTCCCTCAAAGTAAACTCTAATCCGCTCTTTCTAGGCTTTCAATTACATCTCATATGTGTTTCAGTGTCCGCTAGTCACAGCTACACTCACACATCCCTGATCCATGCAGATTCATCAAACCAGAGTTCAATAAACATGATTCTTTGAGATTTTCATGAAGAATAGAGTGTCATCTTACCATATCCAACAGCTTCTCTGACTCTGGCTTCTTAATAAATTTGATGAGCACCTAAAAAATGAAGAAAAGTGTTGCAAACGTCAGTAAACGGATCCATGTTTGTTTGTGTACATGATAATCTACAATCTTTACATCTCTCATGAAAACTGTAAACGTGTTTCTGTCAGAACTGAGAGACTGAAGACAGACGGGAATCAGAGGCAAAGCGTTTGGTGAATTCAGAAAGAGCAACATACTTTTTTCCCATCCGAGAGCCGACGTCCCAGATGAACACTGACATTGCCATCGGATTTCAGTTTCTTTCCCGCTTTCAGTTGCAGTCCCACTTTATAAAGACCCTCAAAGGATCCTGAAAAACACACACAACATACAGGATGAGTCTGAACTCGTGACGAAACAGAGCCGAGCAGATCAACAGCAGCAGAGATGAAACTGAAGCCACAATCATCCGCTGAATGACGTGATGAAAGAGGAGAGAGCTGGAGACTCACTGTCAGACTGGAGCGCTTCTGCCGGAAACACACGGGATGAGTGTGAGGGATCCCGCTCCGCCTCAGATGGACGCACTTTGGCTGTGCAGGATAGAAAGAGATGTTTGAGATGTTTCCATTCTCTCTTCCACTCTCTCTTCCGGTCAGCACAGAGGTCAGCAAAGGACTTTGGTTCTGCAAACAGCAAACATTGATCAGAAACATGTGTTTGATCAGCACAGATCACAGCTGGAAGAGGCTTAAACTCATACGAGAGCAGAGTCATGCTGCTGTGCTAAATACAGAAGGAACAGTTATTATCCTTAATATTATTACTCAATATCTGTGTTTATGTGCATCTGTATTAGCATGCAGTGTGCTAATGTGTGTGTCTGAACTCAGGCAGCAGCACTTGAGCAGATCAGCTGAGGAACAACAGAGATTAAGACGAACGGATATGATGAAAGTGGGGATAACAGGACACTCACTGTCTGTCAGCTGGGACTCGAGCGCTTCTGCCGGCCGGGACTTTTGGCAGACCTTATTTAAAGCACTCTTCACATCACCCCAAAACTTGCTGCTCTTTGTGTGTGTTTCTGCAAACAGCAAACATTGATCAGAAACAGATCACAGCTGGAAGAGGCTTAAATATCTTCTAAGAATATTAGAGACATAACCAGCAGAGTCGTGCTGCTGTGCTAAATATAGAAGGAACAAATAAATGACTAAATGATTTTAAATAATTAAACAACTGGAGACTCACCGTCAGCCTTAAATGGACGCACTTTGGTTGTGCGGGTTTGACAGTGATGTATGACACTCTTCCCAGCAGCACAGAGGTCAGGACAGAGGTCAGCGCAGAGGTCAGCACAGAGGTCAGCGCATGACTTTGGTTCTGCAAACATTGATCAGAAACATCTGTTTGATCAGCACAGATCACAGCTGGAAGATTCTCTGGTGAAACGCTCTGAATGTTGAGCTGCTTTAGTTCGTGTGAATAATTAGCAGGTTTTGCACTGAAGCTCAGCTCATTTCCAGCAACACTAGAGGAATCACAAGCCGCGTCACATTTGATATTATGCCGCACTGTTATTTATCATTATATCCTCCTGAGGAAAAGGCTTGTGAATGTTGTATTTCTCGTTTCAATGTCATTACGTTGATTACAGCATAAGAAACACATGAAAAACAGACGACAAAACTCGTGTTTTGGGTTTCAGATTTTTGACACCAAACTTTGTATAAATATGATTCTCAAGTGTTTTTATATAAATATATGATGGAATGATTTGTTATAGCATTTATATGTGGAAACAATGGCCATAAACAGGTTTTCCCATTCAGTATAATGCATCTACACACAGCATCTAATGTGCATATTAATGTGATCTTGGGCAACATGTCATGAAAAAGCAGTGTAATAATAGGAGTTAGGGTAACATGTTCATAACATCTCATATTTCACAGGAATATTGGTGTATAATGTCTTTCCCTCTTCACTCTCCTGAATGCCGGATAAACTTGCTTTCAGTCCCGTATGAAATCAATGCACTTTGTAACAGAAAGTCCTATTTCGATTAGAAACCCCATAACATTTTTCTGACATCTTGATGCATGACAAAGAAATAGAAAATTAATCAGCTTGATGACTAGAATGACAGTAAGAAGCCAGGAGAAAGCTCTGGACAGCCCTGAATGCTCTTTCCAGACACTGGAGGTGTGTGTGTGTGTGTGTGTGTGTGTGTCTAATGTAATGTCCACCTGTGCTCTTTTCCTCCCAGGCTATCCTCCGTTTCCTCTCTGTGTGTGCAGCCATGATATCTGGATCTGCTGAAGCACTGGCTGATATAACTGGATCTGTAATTCTGTTCTGTAATTTCAGAATTGAAGAACTGACACTCACTGTAACTGAACATTAACAGCAACTGACAGATAATCGACTCCGCCTGTGACATCACATGGAACGCGCGCGGGTGACGTCACCGCTGCCGCCGACGGCCGCGCGCCTCACAGACACTCTGAGAGTCAGAGATTTCCTTCTAAAGTTCAGAAAAACATCGTAAAACTAATATAAATGAATCGAGCGGTTTAATCCAAAACTTCTGAAGTGACTCGATTGCTTTATGACCAACAAATTATTTTAGTGCTCTAAAAAACAAAACAAAAAACATGAAATTCTGACAGTTTAAGGGAAATGTGTTGTTTTATGGCCAAAAACGTTCTGCATTCGTTTATTAATCAGCATTTATTAAGTCTTACATTAGTGATTCTTTAACTATGTAGTGTTTCCAATTCATGAGTGAACAAAACATCAATTCATGACACAAACACTCTCTCTCTATCTCTCAAACAGTGATCAGCAACAGTCATTTAAAGCTGGATGTTGAGCATCTCAGTGATTTTACAGCATCGCTGTGTCGCTGCGCGTTCCCTCCGTCTGGCGTCCGTTGGTACAGTCCCGTGAGCGCGTCTGTCTGTGTGCGCGCGCTGACGTCATCATGCACAGCGCTGCTATAACTTCATGAGAAGATTTTCTTTAATAGCAGCTTTTTTGGATTTTGGCTAATGACATAAAATTATAGCTGTACCTTATATTAATTTTAAACAGATTAAAATATAAAACTATTACAAATAATTAAATACATATAGGCCTATTCAAAGTTAGACTGCCATGATTCATTTCATTTACACACTTCATTTATCTTGTTTTCTCTTTCTCTAGCTTGTATCTTAACAGTCAAGTCTCCTTTAACGAATTTTAAAATAGTTTGTTTCAAAGCAGCTTAACAGGAAAACAATAAAAACAAAGTTTACTTTGGCTGAACAGCAGCTCTAGAAGTCAATCAATAATATTGATGAATATTAAGTGTCTATGACACATGACTGTCCTGTAAATACACAATTGCTTCATATTAACGAATTGCTAACAATGATCTACTTCTGCAATTCACTCTGTATGAAAGCTTCTGCTGAATAATTCAGATATGAGTGTAAAGACCCAATATTCAGCCTACATTCAAATCCTGATGCTTTAAGTTTCCTTTTCTGGAGCGGAGAAAAGAATAAAGCCTATTTACAAACTGACTGAACACGTTTAACACAAATCATTCAGTATACATGATTACAGTTTACTTTGAAAGCAAGAAACAGACTCACAAATGTGCACTATCATGGTGACATTTATTACAACAGCATTTGTACGCATGTATGGATAAATTGAACATTTATTGTGGAGTCGAGGGAAAGTGCAGAGGTTTTGTGGTCAGGCACGCGCGGGAAACGGGTCTGATTCCAGGAGACTCGTACGCCATTACATAATACTTTAAATCAGGGGTATAAACACACCTGAACCCGCTGATCATGACCTTCAGGATTACCAGAAAGCAGGCAGGAGTCTGTTGCTGTCTGCAAAATCCTGTTTCTCTGTTGTGCTTAAAGAAGATTAAAGAAAACAGTCCAACACCGTGGTACAACGAGCACACCCGGGCCCTCAAGAGCAGCCAGAAAAATGGAGCGGAGCTGGAAAAAAACTAAGCTTGAGGTTTTTCGCATTTGATGGAAAAACAGCTCTATTGCATTCAGAAAGGCCTTAAAATCAGCTAGATCTGCTTACTTTTCTACCCTATTAGAAGAAAACAAATACAACCCTAGGTATTTATTTGATACAGTGACTAAATTAACAAGAAATAAAGCCTCAACCCCAGATGCTTTAAAACAGCACAGCAGTAATGACTTCATTGACTTCTTTACTTGCAAAATTCATAAAATTAGAGAGAAAATTATAACCATGCAACCGTCTACAACAATATCACAAAATACAGTAAATTTTAGTGTCCCTGAAGAAAAATTCCACTCCTTCATTGCTATTGGGGAGGAAGAATTGTCTAAACTCGTTAAATCATCAAAATCAACAACATGTATGCTAGCTCCATTACCAACTAAGCTACTGAAAGAGATGCTTCCAGAAATCATAGATCCTCTTCTTAATATTATTAATTCATCTTTGTCATTAGGATACATACCAAAAACATTTAAGCTGGCCGTAATTAAACCGCTTATTAAAAAAACACAACTTGATCCTACAGAATTAGTTAATTACAGGCCGATATCAAATCTACCTTTTTTGTCAAAAATTATAGAAAAGGCAATATCTTCACAACTATGTTCCTTTCTAGAAAGAAAGAGCATCTACGAGGATTTCCAGTCAGGATTTAGACCATATCATAGTACTGAGACTGCTCTTATTAGAGTTACAAATGATTTGCTCTTATCATCCGATCGTGGTTGTATCTCTCTGTTAGTGTTACTGGACCTTAGTGCTGCATTTGATACAATCGACCACAAAATCCTTCTGAATAGACTTGAAAACTATGTTGGCATTAGTGGAGTTGCATTAGCCTGGTTCAAATCATACTTATCTGAGCGTTATCAGTTTGTAGCATTAAATGAGGAGATGTCATATCGGTCACAAGTTCAGTATGGAGTTCCTCAAGGTTCAGTACTAGGACCATTGCTTTTCACCCTGTACATGCTTCCTTTGGGTGCAGTTATTAGGAAGCATGGCATTAGCTTTCATTGTTACGCTGATGATACTCAGCTCTATATTTCTTCTCATCCTGAAGAAACGAACAAATTCACTAAATTAACAGAATGCATAACTGATATGAAAAATTTGATGACTAATAACTTTCTACTGCTTAATTCTGAAAAAAACAGAGATTCTAATTATTAGACCAAAAAGTTCAGCACGTAATAATCTAGACTACTGCCTAACACTCGATGGCTGTTCTGTCAAGTCTTCGTCGTCAGTTAGAAACCTGGGTGTGCTCTTTGATACCAATCTTTCATTTGAAAGCCATGTTTCTAGCATCTGTAAAACGGCATTCTTCCATCTTAAAAATATATCTAAATTACGACATATGCTCTCAAAGACAATTCACGAGTTCACACTTACAAATGATTCAGGAGCAGTAAATGGTAAGCGTATTTGGCGTGCTGTCCGAGGAGAGGACTCCGAGCTCGGTATTTAGCCCGAACCTGGAGCACTCCCCCCGTATCCTGACTTTGATAGGAATGATTAAGTGTGAGGAGTCGGGGTGGTGGAGGGATGCTGTAAACCGTCAAGAGGTGTAGGTGAGTCAAACATGACTATATATACATGTTTCCTCTCATGCTGATAGGATGAGGTGTAATTGCTGATGACGAGTTGATTGCATTAATCCTTTGAACGTGCTCCTCCCGAACTTTGTTAATAAAACATCATATGCAGAAAAGTTAGTTCATGCGTTCATGAGTTCAAGGCTAGATTATTGTAATCTACTAGGTGGTTGCCCTGCACGCTTAAACAAATTCCAGCTGGTCCAAAATGCAGCAGCTCGAGTTCTTACTAGAACCAGGAAGTATGAGCATATTAGCCCAGTTCTGTCAAACCTGCACTGGCTTCCTATTAAACACCGAATACATTTTAAAATCTTCCTAATTACTTACAAAGCATTAAATGGTTTAGCTCCACAGTACTTGAGCGATCTCTTAACACATTATAGTCCTTCACGTCTATTGTGATCCCAAAATACTGACCAGCTTATAATACCTAGAATATCAGTCAACTGCTGGCGGTCGATCTTTTTCCTATTTAGCTCCTAAACTCTGGAACAGTCTTCCCAATACAGTTTGGGAAGCAGACACACTCTGTCAGTTTAAATGTAGACTAAAAACACATCTCTTCAACCTGGCATACACAACACATTGTACATACATTTTTAATCCAAATCATGTGAAATGATTGTTAGGCTGCATAATTTAGATAAGCCGGAACCGGGAACATTCCCATAACACCTGATGTACTCGATACATCAGAAGAAGAATGGCATCTACGCTGATATTGGTCTCTGTTTTTTCCGAGGTTACCGTGGGCAGCTGGATCCGGGCCGTATCCAGATCAGATGAAGGACCTGCACCTGGACACGAGCACAGCACTGCCCTGAAGTGTCTGCGGAGACCGTGACTCTACTGGACCCTCCCCTGTGACGATCATGAACCCATCTCTAACCGGACCAAATTGGACTTCATATTGGACTTGAATTGTTGTCAATATAATAATCATGCACTGTTTGGCTGTTGGCCAGAGGAGAACTGGTCCCCCAACTGAGCCTGGTTTCTCCCAAGGTTTTTTCTCCATTCTGTTCTTCATTCATTACATCACCTGCCAGAGTTTTGGTACCTTGCTGCTGTCGCCTATGGCTTGCTCAGTTGGGGAAACTTAACACTTACAATTCATCCATTGTATTAATTTGCCTGCTCTTCTGGGGCTGCTGTTCAGCCAAACAAACTTTGTTTATACTGTTTTTCCTGTGAGCACTGTGTAGGGGATTTACAGTTAAGACCCGAGGACCAGATATGTTGAATGAAGACCAGGAGTCAGACGTGCAGTCAATAGAAGAACTTTTAGTGAAATTTAGTTTGCAGTTTCATCAGCAGAAGCCAGCTTCAGGTCTCACAAGGAGTTCGTAGGCCGCCCCACATACAATAACATTGTTACAGCAATTATACTCTAACAGAGGGTGCTAACTACGTCAATGATGACGTTTAAATTATTCTGATTGGCTAAGAAAGAAAGAAAAACAAAACTAGTAATTTTCCACACAAGAGCAGACAGTCTGAAGCATATCTTCGTTGATCACATGGTTGACGGGTTCGTGACGTGGCTTGTCGAGAACAACAAGTCATTCCATCTCCTGATGGTGCCAGTTAATCACCTCACCAATACAGACCATATTAACACACACACACACACACACACAGCTTCTCCAAGGCTGAACTCGGCTCTGGCTCCAACTCTCAACAGAAACAGTACCCAAAACATTCTGATAACATGTTCTATCTGTTGAGAAGTGCTGACAATATTCATCCTTACTCGATGGAAAAATACAGAAGAGTTAAGAAAGGTTTTAACTAATAAAAATCCCTAACTTGATTATAAATCACTCTTTACAAATCATTCAAATAAGAAAGGGAAAAGAACATATGAAAAATAAAACAAAGAAACATATGAAAATTAAGACAAAGAAAAGAATATAGGTACAAATAAGAAAAATGAAAGAATATATATACAAGCGGCAATGGATTTCCGAATAGTATCTTTCAACTGTAAAGCTGCTTTGAAACAATCTACATTGTAAAAAGCGCTATATAAATAAAAGCAGGCCTTGAAATTCACGACGGCATCGACGGCAAATGCCGTCGTGCCTTTCATGTTTGCCGAACTGCCCCTATCATTTTTATGAAATCGACGGCAATATTGCCGTGCCCTTTTTCAGAAATGCCTTTTGCCCCTATCCCTTACAAGTGAAAGTATATTTATTGATGAATTATCCTGAACGAACTTAACAATAATCGAAATACGTCTCCATTTTCACAAATCTATTCACCAGTAGCAGCCATGTTTAGATCCACTGCGCGAAATTCACACAATAAGAAAACAAACACAAGCCAAAATCAGAAGAAAAAGAAAAAGCAGCCTCTCCCCCTTGAAGCGTGTTGATCGGATGAGAAGAGCACTCTATCATGGCAGCACAGCCAAACACGGCTTCTTGCATGATTGACAGGTCAGACAGCCTATCAGCGCCAGCTGTCAGATTATTAGACAGCCAATCACATCTTCTTCATGATTGACAGGTCAGACAGCCAATCAGCGCCAGCTGTCAGATTAATAGACAGCCAATCACGTTGTCTTGCATGATTGACAGGTCAGACAGCCTATCAGCGCCAGCTATCAGAATGATAGACAGCCAATCACATCTTCTTCATGATTGACAGGTCAGACAGCCTATCAGCGCCAGCTGTAAGACTGACAGTACAGAAGCCAGACAACCCGTGCAAGAAAGAAAAAAAAACGCAATTTTTTTTATTGAAATATTCTTGTATACAGTTATGTTGTATTGTTACTGCTGAAAGTTATGTTAAGTTATGATATGAAGTTATGTTCAGAAAAGTTACTTTTGACAATAAATCTTCCTTTAAAAAGAGCTATTACTCGTAGTATGTTAACTATTCAACTCTGTACCAATCACAAGAAAAGTGTTAAATCATCATAGATAATTATGTTTGGCATTCTATAGGGTGTAACATCAATATAACAGAACATTTATTGAAGAGTATGAAACGGACAACATAAAAAGTAGCAAACATTATGCTAATGTACATAAAACGTAAATTGCCTTAATGCCCTTGTGACGTTTTCAATATTGCCTTTGTCCCCTTATTAGACAACAAAAAATGCCTTGGTGCCCTTTAAATTTCTATCATTTCTAAGGCAACTTGGCAGTGCCCTTTTCGCAACGAATTTCAAGGCCTGTAAAGGTGACTTGACTTGTTGCAACATCAAGTTCTTCTAGGTTATCTGGGATGTTAAGTAGATGAAACTGATCGGGAAGATTATTTATAAAGCTATCTTTTGTGTTAGGAGTGATAGTTCTACTATATTTATAACAGGGAGTTAGTTTTTCGACTTTGGCTAAAGGTAATCTACACGCAACTAAGTAATGATCTGAGATGTCATCGCTCTGCTGCAGAATTTGAACAGTATCAACATTGATCCCATATGACAATATTAGATCTAAAGTATGATTACGAGAATGAGTGGGTCCTGATACATGTTGTGTAACTCCAATAGAGTTTAAAATGTCTCTAAATGCCAATCCCAATGCGTCTTTTTCATTATCTACATGGATATTAAAATCACTGACAATTATGACTTTATCTGCAGACATTACTAATTCTGAGAGAAAATCAGCAAATTCTTTGATAAAGTCTGTATGGTGCCCTGGTGGCCTGTATAGAATAGCCAGCACAAAAGTAATATAATCGTCTGGTTTTAGCCAAGTTTCTGTCAAACACAGCACATCTAGTTTATGATCTGTAATCATATCATTTACAATAAGTGCTTTTGAGGAAAGGGATCGTATATTCAGTAACCCAAGCTTTATCATTTGTTCATTTGTGTTATATCCGTTCTTAGTTGTTTGTAAATCAATTAAATGTTTACCTTTAAACGGCTTTGAGAGTTTTTTGTATTTGCTAATTCTGGGAACAGACACAGTCTCTATAGGATGATATCTAGGTGAAAGAGTCTCTATGTGTTGTAATTTATCTGACCACTGTGACGTGAGACAGCTAGCAGACGGTCGGTTTAGCCAGTTCAGAATCATCTTGTGTAAGGGAATTACAGTTAAGACGCGAGGACCAGATATGTTGAATGAAGAGCAGGAGTCAGAAGTGCAGTCAATAGAAGACATTTTAGTGGTTTAGTTTGCAGTTTCATCAGCAGAAGCCAGCTTCAGGTCTCACAATGAGTTTGTAGGCCGCCCCACATACAATAACATTGCTACAGAAATTATACTCAAACAGAGGGTACTAGCTACGTCAATGATGACGGTTAAATGATTCTGATTGTCTAAGAAAGATAAAACTAGTAATTTTCCACACAAGATCAGACAGTCTGAAGCATATCTCCGTTGATCACATGGTTGACGGTTAGTGACCTTCCACGTGACTTGTCGAGAACAACACACCATTTCGTTTCCTCATGGTGCCAGTTAATCACCTCACACATTTATTTAGTTTTGCTTATTTATTCAAAATATTCACACACTTGTTTTTCATCAATTACCTGATATTCCAATTCTCAAATATGCGGAAGTGAATGCGTTTTGTCTGTGACAAAAGCTAACTAGCTGGCTTGTTTATCGTGTCTCAGTCAAAACTGTACACCCAAAAATACAGGAAAGAGTGGGAATCAAACCCTGAATTCCAAGGCTGGTTAAAGCCGTTTATTGGTGATAATACGCGGCATACTTGTTGAAAGTAGAGATGTGCGGTTTTATTGGTTTTATTGTTCAAATGACGTTTAGCTTTTGTCACAGACAGGCGCACACACAGTGGACGAGAGTACGGGACTGAGGCTGTGTGAGTCAAACAAATGCAGCGATTTATATTTGTGCAGTGATTTAATTATTTTTTAGACAAAGAACATTTGACATCCCGTGCTGCCATTGCGTAATCAGCCAGCGGCGGCTTGCCGGACATGAGCGATTCATCTGCACGTGGAGGAGTGAACATCTCCTGGTCTCCCGGCATCTGGGCGGATCTGCTGCGTGGATAAAGGAGCTTCTGTTCTGACGTGACTCTGCTCAGCGCCGCTGCGGATTGCAGAACGGATTGAAGGTTATTAAAACTCCTTTGTCTGTGAGTGCTTTGGGATGGGGATGAGGCAGCACTCGCTGCTCTTTGAGAAGAGTAAGAACGAGATGTGCTTTCACTTCAGAGAGTCTCCAAAAATCTCCAATGTCCAAAACCAAAACTCCAGATGTCCCTCGTTTTTGCTCGAGATACTAGGATTCGGAAAAATAATAGAATCAACATAACCCACAAGAAAACAATAAGACAAATAGGGAGTGTGGCAGTTCCACTTCAAAAACGTTGACATAATAGTGTTGGTGAGTCGAGATAAGTGAACTCCACTGTATATACAAAATAAGAAAAAGAAAAGAATATATAAGCGGCAATTGATTTTCGAATCGTCCCCACAATTCTCAAATTATTTTGAAGCAAGAAACTCTTGGTTACAAAACAGAGTCCTCCAAAGTATTGAGGCCACATATTCAATGTGTGTTTTGTGGCCTCATTTCAATGACTTAAAGTTTGAGCTTTTTTTCCTCAATAACCACGCATAAACATTGTTCTCCATCCAAAATATAAAGGTGTAAACAATGTAATTACACTTTTCCCATTGATATGTTTTTTAAGCAACTGAAAGAAGTACGAATGTCAGAGCATGTCAAACTTCTCCTCTTTCTTCCTCGGAAGAAGTAGTACGTGTGGTAACAAGTGGTTTTCTTACTACTGGTTTATTTGAAGGCGTTTCTTCATTTTCAACCCACGTGAAAACTAAACAGTAAAAACAACATAATACAAAATAATCACATTAGCTTGACAAAACGAAAGCACACACAACAGACGTATTCAACACAAAATACAGATACATACAATCAAAATACCTCATTGGCTGCATGCTGCAAGAAAGAGAAATTGTCTTTAACTGTCCTTTGACCGTTGAAGTCCTATGAATCCTTAATAATCTTTCTTTGAGGTATACATATCAACCATGCTTACCGCACATCTGCAGAAAACTTAGTGTCTGACGTGAAGTCACCAATTGCGCACAAACTTGAACCGAGATTTCAAAATAAAAGTACTGCAAATTACAATAAATTAAATTATGCATAAATCACAAACAAAACTTAAATTCTTCAAATGAAAGTAATTTTAGAAAACAATGAATTATAAACAAATTATATAAACAATATAATGGCAGCAGTTACACTCCCACCAAATCACACAAACCTTGATGTGGGATTTTCCTAAATGCAATGTAAACATTTCACCATTTCTGTTATTTACCAATTAGACTAACTTCAAGAAATTATTATACCTTTTAATCTGCCTCAAGCAAAGTAACAACTTTCTGTACAGGTCTTTCAAGGAAGACAGTTTTAGTCATGGGTTTCCCCTTTTTGTCAAATGTGGTTTCACTAATTTGCAATGTTAGTTTTCTTACCCTAACATCTGACCCTGGGTAAACTTCTGTGATTCTGGCCAGCTTCCATTTGTTGCATGGAGCTAGATCATCTTTCAAAAGGACAACGTCATTGATCTTTGAGTTCCTTCTGTTCTTGTACCACTTTTGTCTTGGCTGTAAGCTCAAAAGATTTCCTCCATCGAGTCCAGAATTCATTAGCCAAATACTGTACTCAGCGCCACCTCTTTCTAAAATAAAGATCTTCTCTTATAAATTGTCCAGGTGGAGGATGAATGATTGTGGACTTCATTGTAAGGATGTGGTTCGGAGTTAAAGGTTCAGGTCCAGATGGGTCATTCAAATGTTCAGTGGTGAGTGGTCTGCTGTTAACGATGGCCATAACCTCATACAAAAATGTCCTTCATGAGGTACTGTCAAGCCTTTGTGCTGACAGGTCAAGTATAGCAGTAAGAACACTTCTTATGGTTCTTATTTGTCTCTCCCAGACACCTCCCATATGACTTGCTGCTGGAGGGTTAAAAAGAAATTCACATCCTAGAGCCTTCACTCTTTCTTGCTCCATTCCTTTCATGAGCTCTGCAAACTCTCTCCTTGCCCCAACAAAAGGCTGATGTTCTTGGCCAGACAATACTTCTCTTGGAAGAAGGGCTTGTGAGCAGTTGTACCCAATGAGCAAACCTACTTCACAATCCTGCAAAGGTGCAAGCTCTTCTTGTAGATGCTCTAGATGGGACCAAGCTTTTGCAATTTCATTTGTTGGTATGTGAGTTCTGTTGGCTGGAATAAACTCCCTAGTATAGACTGGTGGTAAGGAAATTCTTTTAGCCGAATAAAAGCCTCTGACTTGTAAGTTCTTTACTCTTTGAGAGCTTACCACTTAGTTTCTTGAAGTCATGGTTGAGAGCTTGAGCTTCACTTGTTCTTTGTCTGCTTCCAATGCTTCAGTTACTTCACTTAAAATGAAGGTTGTGTCGCTTTGAGAATCCAACAGAGCATATACAAGGACTTCTTGCGCTGGGTGAGTTATGGATGAAATCCAGACAGGAATTATTGCTGCTGATTGTGTGTTAAATTCATCAAGTACTACTCTATTTGAAGTAACAGCTGTGGTTGTTTCTTTGTGTTGTGTTGATTGAGGTCTTTCTTGGCTTGTAGTTTGCTTGGCTTGTTGTAGTTTTGTATTGTTTAAGCGATTTAATATTTCCAGCTTGCATTTCTCTACCTTTCTCTGTCAGAGTTCTTGTTCTTGTACTCCTTAACTGCTGTGCATCTTCTTGCTGGGCTTCAGTATCAGTCACTTGACCTTTTTCAGATTGGTCTTGGGAATTTGCACTGTCCCTAACAATGTCCCTTACCTGAACTGTGGACTCACTTGTATCTGACATTCTGAATCTACTTTAAATTGACCCAGTTTGTAAGTAGAAAATATGCATAGATGATAAAATATCTAAATCCTTCTCCAATGTAAATAGAAAACAAATGTTAAGCGTCCCAGCATGTAAATAGAAAACAAATGTTAAGCGTCCCAGCAACAAATTAAAACTTCAGCTTGAATATTACTCTTCAGAATATACTCAATGTATATAAGACTTCAAAATACTTAGACTTTTCTATGAAATAACAAATAGCTTTCTCTTATTATTTACAAAAACACTTCAAATGTTAAACAGAGTTAAAGTTCTTTATGGCTTAGTCCTTTGCACCGTGTACTGTGTGCGTCTTCTTATGTGTGTGTGTGTGCTCATCTGTTAATCCTTCGACGATGTGCATCGATCCAGACACGTCCTGATAAGGCCGCTGGTCCGACGAATTTGCTGCGTCACCTACTCGTGGCGTTGAACAGTCGAGTTCCCTTTCGAGAGCGGGAATGAGATGGTGCACAAGAAATGTGCATTTGGGAACTCCTCCCCTTCACGTAATTTCTGAAACCTTATAGGATAATGCCAGTTGACAACTGGCCAATTGTCGCGCAATGCGCTCTGGCTTTCAGACAGTATAAATAGCATAAGCGCGGCAATTGCGTCTGAATATTTCCTTCACACGGACTTATGAACATCGATATGGAATCAAACGGAACTTGTAAGGTTTGCGCGGGTCCCATTGACCCGCCAGACACCCACGCGTACTGCGTCGCCTGTCTGGGCCTGGCCCACGCCGAGGATGCCCTGCTGGAGTCCTCCTGCGCGCACTGCGTGCATCTGCCGGGGCGCGTACTGAGGTCCAGGAGGGACATCGCGCAGTATCGCGGGGACGAGGCCCGCTGCCGCCGGCGAGCCGCTGGCGGGCCTCCCCACACACACGGGGTGACGGTGACGACGCAGCATAGCGTCCTCTGCCGTCCCCCCAATCACCAGTTCGCTTTGCGGACGGTTTTCCAGCCTCCCGGGGCGGACTTCCTCCCGGTCGATGATGGCAGAGACGTGGACTCAGTATCCCTCGCTGCATCAGACAGGGACTGGGCGGCGTCAGAGTGCCTCTAGACCTCCAGGAGGAACTAGTCAGGGTCCTCGAGAGGGCAGTCAGATATTTCGTGGTGCCCAAGAGAGATGGAGGGCTCCGTCCGATTCTGGATCTGAGACCCATCAACCGCAATTTTTATCGACCAGCCCAATACATTTTTTTCCAGTCGGACGCGACCAAAAGGAGCCCAATTGGGCGGAACCCGCCCAATATGGCAACACTGAGCACAACTGCTTCTCAGTGTTACCGCGCTCGTTTCTTACGCGAACAAAATGGCGGCACCAGCGGCGAAAATCAAAATAAAAGTCTCAAACTCAAAATTATGTAGATCCTCTTTATATTTCTAACACAAATTGATTAATTAAAAGTCAGGTTAATAGCAGGTTTTTCTACAAAATAGATCAGCGACAAGACTTTTGTCAGGGACTGTAGTTCCACTAAACAGAATATACCCAATGTCCCACACAAATCAATACTATTGTAACCTTGAATTGTGAAGTTCATTTATTTTCACTTGTTTTATTATTTTTTAAATGCTTATTTTATTTTGGGGAAAAGAAAATATGTTAGTGATAATTTATTTTAGTGGTAATATACTTTAAAAATGCTTTAATACGTTTTGTTTGTTTTATGCAAATTTGTTATATTAGTGAGTTTATTTTGTGCGCCGGCTCCTTTAAGGCAGGGCACGCTGGGTAATAGGAGATAGAGAGAGGAGAGAGAGTTGTACCTGAGTTAGGTGGCTGCTCCTGCTTTTATGCCGACGCTTCCGATTAAAGTAACAAAAACCATCACCATCGTGACCCGTGTTTTATTGACAGTACCTGCGGAAGAGACTGGAGTTTCTGGAAGTTTCGCGGCAGTAAGCATCAACTAAGACGGCGCATTTTTCAATGCACCGCAAAGCGTAGTGATGAGTGAACTTTGATGAGACGTTTGGCTTGTTTAAAGACACTATTGCATCACGCTCCGTTCTAAGTTTAACAGTGCCTTCATCAACTTAAAATGTCTACTGATTCCGTCTCCCAATGAGAGCAATGACGACAAGGTAGACACTACAGCTCAGCGCGCAGAGAACGAGGCTTCAGCTCGTCACGCTACAAATTTTCTGCACTTCAAGGTCGATCTTCCACCGTGTTTTCATGGCGACGGTAGGGATAAAGAGAGTTTTTCCTTATGGAAAGCCCGATTAGAGCTGTTAAAGCTTGTTCGGATGCGTTAGCCTACTGGCTCTCCCTGTCTCCAGAGATAAAACAAAATTATGAATTCTGTGTTGCTGCTTTGAATGACGTTTTTTGGAAGAAAACAGTTTTTGCTGCATTTCCAGACTTTTGTGAATGCCAGACCACGAATGCCCAAAGAGCCTTTGGAAGCATTTGCAGCTGAGATAACAAGACTGGTGTTAGAAGCATTTCCAAACTATGGCGAAGCAGCCATTTCTATGGAGAGATTTAGGTTCATAGCCGGTCTGGACCCTGTTCTCCAAGCAAAATGTCATGAACATGGTGCTACTAGCCTAGAGGAAGCCTTAGCTATTGATTGTAAGTGGGAACGGGCACAGGAAGTTCTCAGGCTTGCACCCGTTTCCCATCTCAGTCAAAAGACCAACCTAACACCAAACTCATCTACAGCTTCACCTAGTGGTGAAATCGCTTTCGGCCATGGCTCTCATAAAAAAACCTGTTCAGAAATCTTTTCTACTGGCAAAATCAGTTACTGGTGACTATCTTGACACTCTTGGTATGTTGTCTATTACTATCAGACTGGGTGAGGAAGTGTTTTCCCATAATGTTCAAGTGGTTAGAAATGCCACACAGCCTATCATCCTTGGTTGGGATTTTCTCAGCAAACATCACGCGAAAATTGACCTCAGAGAGAATCAGTTAAAATTGTGGGACTGGACTGTTCCTCTCTTGTGTTCGCAGGATGTAGTTCCTCTCAGGAGCTGTTCTGTAACCTTAGAGCCCATTCTGATTCCTGCTAGGTCACAGATGAACATTTTAGCAAAAATTCTGCCCAATATTGGTGAAAAGGAGTTCACATGCAGTTATGTTGGACTTTTAGACCCTGAAATTGTCACGGTTCTGTCAGGTTCAGTTCCGTTTCCAGTGTTTCTAGTGTTTCTAGTGACAGAGCCGTGGCACTGCTGTGGCACTGCTCCTCCTCCTGTGTCTGTGTCTCATTAGTTTCTGCCCCGCCTTCTCGTTTCCAGTAATCATTCCCAGCTGTCTCTGATCACTCCTCTCCACTCCATGTGTCCTATATAGTTCCCTTAGTGTTTGCTGTCTGGTGTGGCGTCATTGTCTTTCCATGGTTGTACGCCCCGTGTCTGTTCTTAGATCCTGCCCTTGTTGAGGTCTGCCTGCCGTTTCATCCGGTTTGTCTGTGTTCCTTCATTTGTTCCCCTAAGTGTTCAATATTGAGTTAAGTTTCTGTTTTCCCCCTCGTGGGTATTTCTTTTGTGAGTTTTGATTTGTGTTTCTTTTGTTACAATTAAATAAATCCTCACTCTCACCCTGCATTTGAGTCCTCACTTTAATCACTCCGTGACAGAAATTCAGACAGTACCAGGACTTTTTGTGGCCCGCACAGTAAACACTGTAAAAGCAGGTGTGACTTGTTCGAGCTATGAATCCGACAAATGATGATTGTCACGTTCCCTGTGGCACGAGGCTTGGTGAGTTCCAGTCATTAGTCTCTCAGACAGGTGAAGACTACACAATGTTGGAGTCCACAGTAGCTCAGATACAGACTCAAAGTGAACCTTTCCCAAAGCCCAAGGTAGACCTCAGTCGCTCTGCGTTAGATTGAGAACAACAGACACAGCTAGAGACTTTGGTTTCCAAATATTCTGATGTCTTCAGTGCAAATGATTATGATTATGGTCGTACAGATTGGGTCAAACATAACATTCGCACTGGAGATGCACAGCCCATCAGGCAGAGGGCTTATAGAACATCGCCACACATTCGAGCTGAGATAGACAGGCAAGTTCAGCAGCTCCTTTCCAAGGATGTCATTGAGGAAAGTTGTAGTCCGTGGGCTTCCCCTGTTGTCTTGGTAAAAAAGAAAGATGGCAGTTACAGATTCTGCATTGATTTCAGGAAGCTTAATGCAGTCACAGTCAAAGACCCGCACCCCTTGCCCCGACCGTCAAACGCTCTAGACAGCTTGTCTGGTGCATGCTGGTTTAGTACAATGGATTTGTCAAGTGGATACTGGCAGGTTGAGTTAGACTTTGATGATAGGGAGAAAACTGCATTCAATACAGGCAGTGCTTTGTATCAATTCAAAGTTATGTCAATGGGTCTGACGAATGCCCCTCAATCTTTCCAACGACTGATGGAGCCGGTGCTTCGTGGACTTAATTGGAAAGTTTGTCTTGTTTACTTAGATGATGTATTGGTGTTCAGTCGTACTTTCAGTGAACATCTTAACAGTCTTGAGGAGGTTTTCAGGCGATTCCGATCAGCCGGTCTTAAATTGAAGGGTAGTAAGTGTCATTTTGCTCGCAGTGAAGTTTCTTACTTGGGTCATGTTGTTTCCAGTCAGGGTCTTCAGCCAGATGAAAAGAACCTGGAGAAGGTCCGGTCATGGCCTGTCCCCAAAACTGTCACAGAGGTGAGAGCATTTGTTGGTTTGTGCTGCTATTATAGGAGGTTTGTCAGAAATGTTGCTATAGTTGCTGCACCCCTTCATGCTCTAACCCAAAAAGGTGCTGTTTTCAAGTTGTCGAGTGAATGTGAAGATGCTTTTCACTGAAGTATGCTCTCACTAATCCTCCCATTGTAGCTCACCCTATCTTCACACAGCCTTTTCTACTCCACACTGATGCTTCTCATGACTGTGTAGGTTCAGTGCTTGCTCAGATGCAGGATGGGAAGGAACGTGTAATTGCATATGCCAGTCATACATTGACTCCTTCTGAGAGGAAATGGTCAACTTATGACCGTGAGTTCTGGGCTGTGGTATGGTCGGTTCGGCATTTCAGACATTTCTTGTCAGGGGCCCCATTCAAAATTGTTACGCACCACAAACCATTGTTACATCTGAAAAAGGCCTCTGTTGATAATGATCAAACTGGTAGAAGAGCACGTTGGATACTTAAAATGGATGTGTATGACTTTACCATTCTTTACAGAGAAGGAAAGCAGCATAGTAATGCTGATTCCTTGTCACGGCGTCCTAGCTCGCCGGTGACAGAAACAAAAGCAGTACAGTGTGTCATTTCCAGCCATACCACCACTGAAAGAGTCCCCGTTGCTGCTGAAGCACCGAACGATGGTTGACTTCTTCCTGACGTGACTCCAACATTGTCAGTTGATTTGGCAGAGTTGAAAGCTCAGCAGAGGGCTGACCTTTGTCTTAGTACTGTCATAGACTGGAAAGAGAATAGTAATCAAAGGCCCCCATTAGGCAGACTCAAAGCTTCCCCTGCCACACTGGCATGAATTTTCTAAATGATCAGTTCAAGAAGGTATATTGTGTCGTAGAGGGAAATCATCTCCGCATAGCCCTTCCAGTTACCAGGTAGTCTTGCCGGGGGCACTTATTTTAACAGCTCTTAAGTGTTTTCATGGAGAGAAATTTAGTGGACATTTGGGTGCTGAGCATACTTTGTTGAGAGCTAGGAAAATGTGCTACTGGCCTTACATGGCTCGTGATATTTAGAAATTCTGTGCTGAATGTTTATCTTGTCAATCTTGTACTTCTACCACACCTCATGAAAGGGCCCTGTTACAGTCAATCAGTGCAGAAAGACCATTTCAAAGAATTGCTGCAGATATCACAGAGCTACCTCTTACTTCCCTAGGAAATAGGTATGTTTTGGTTGTGATGGACTATTTTACACGTTTTGGCAATCTGTACCCCCTGAAAGACCAGTGCGCTACAACTGTGGCACAGTGTATTTTTGAGGATTACATTAAACAGCACAGAAGTCCCTGAGATAATGCATACGGATCAAGGTAGACAGTTTGAGTCAGATTGATTAAACGTCTGTGCAGCTAGGCATTGAGAAAACCCGTACCTCTCTTTACCACGCTCAATGTGATGGAATGGTCGAAAGACTGAATCGAACATTAAAAGACCAACTCGCTAAGTACATTTGTGAAAGTGGGGGTGAGTGGGATAAATATTTGCCTCAGGTGGAACTGGCCTATAACTCGTGTTCATTGCAGCACTGGATTTTCTCCTTTCTTTCTAGAACATGGCAGAGAACCACGTTTACCTGCTGACATCCTTTTGAACTGTAGTCCAGTTGTCACTTCATGTACATCAGGTACCCCTGCGAACTATGCTCGAGACCTAACCATAAGTTTGTCCTATGCTTTCAGAGATGCTGCTCGAATGGAAAGGACCCTATCCAATTCTGAGGAGAATGGACAAAGATAATAGCCTAGGTGTAATCTACGAGATTACAGATCCACGGAATCCACAGTCAAGAAGGTGGGTGGTTCATCACAATCGCCTAAAACCTTACAAGGGTTCCTTATGGACTTTGCCTGCTTGTTCCTCTCCAGTATTTGTACCTCCTGTTGTAGATAGTATGGAGGCCCCTCACTCCACTCCAATAACTGCATTGTCAGGAGCTTTGCCTTTTCGACTCCCTACACCACCTTATGTGCCTAACCAACCTCCAAAACAGATTGTACTTGGTGAAAGAGCTGGAAGTTCAGCTCAAACTCTGGCTCAGCCAGAATCTGTGCCACAATCCAGTGTTTGCCCTCAAGGCACAAGGACAGAATATCCTCAGGAGATCCACTTCAAATGATTTGTAGTGGCCGCATGGTTAATAAACCTGAGAAATTTAAAGATTTTGTTTGAGTAATTCACTTAAATTGTTTCATACATCAATGTGATATGCTATGTTGTTAGAGTAAATTGGTATGCCACATGATTGTATACATTTCATTACACTACTGTAAAATGTTGGGGTTGTTGATATTTAAGTTGTTGAATAATTCAGTATTATATTGAGAGAAACAAGGAAGTTTCTTTGATAAGCAGGGGAAGACTGTAACCTTGAATTGTGAAGTTCATTTATTTTCACTTGTTTTATTATTTGTTAAAAGCTTATTTTATTTTGGGGAAAAGAAAATATGCAAGTGATAATTTATTTTAGTGGTAATATGCTTTAAAAATGCTTTAATACGTTTTGTTTGTTTTATGCAAATTTGTTATATTAGTGAGTTTATTTTGTGCGCTGGCTCCTTTAAGGCAGGGCACGCTGGGTAATAGGAGATAGAGAGAGGAGAGAGAGTTGTACCTGAGTTACGTGGCTGCTCCTGCTTTTATGCCGACGCTTCCGATTAAAGTAACAAAAACCATCACCATTGTGACCCGTGTTTTATTGACGGTACCTGCGGAAGAGACTGGAGTCCTCGCCAACACGGCATCCAGAAATAAGGGTTACACTATCAAGAAACAAAACATGAACATGAATAAAATCAAACATGATTTTTAAAAATTCCATCACAGTTATGACATGTTACAGACATGTTAAAATCACCTACTAAAACTAACCCTCTGTTAGTATTCAAGACTGGCACCAGGCTATCCAAAAATCCATCCCTATCTGCTAGCTTACTTGGAGCGTGCACATTGACAAAACAAAAAGCTACCCCCGTTCAGCTAACATCCACAACCAAAACTCTCCCTGGAATGATCACATTCACTGATTCGAACACAAATGCCCAAGAATAAAAAAATAAAATACCTACCCCATCTGCTTTAACATCTCCCACCCCCCAACAAGATTGGCCCGCCTCCCACCCGTCAGAAAAAACAGAAACATCCTAATTTCTCTGCAAATGACATTCCTGTAAAAACACAAATTTTTAAGGTAATATAGATAGCAGTTCTCATCTGTAACATTTTACAGTTTTTTTCCGATTGCTAAACGATAGCGAGCACAACTGGAGCTACATGTGCAAAACTCTAACTACAGTCTGCAATACCCACAGTCACCTGAGCTCAACAGTTCACATCACCTTCTAAACTCATTCCAAACAACACAACTCTTAACACATGCCTCAAAACAGACTCATGCAGCCAAACACTGTACACAACCCTCGCTGAGATACACACACTGCACAACCCTCACTGAGATAACATACTGTACACAACCCTCACTGAGATACACACACTGCACAACCCTCTCTGAGATACACACACTGCACAACCCTCTCTGAGATACACACACTGCACAACCTTCACTGAGATACACACACTGCACAACCCTCACTGAGATAAAACACACTTAGATAATACACACTGCCACTCAGAACACACAGAGTAAAAACACTCATTAGTGTAGCGGGGCTCGAGTCGGAGAGACAGCACTTTGAATTGTTACTGACTACGCCACCCTTGTAACAGGGACACAGGTCCATGGTTTCAAAATAGGACCAGAGACGTGGATGTAGGAAAAAACTTTTTTTTTTTTTTTTACAGTTTTTTACGATTGCTAAGCAGCAGTGGGGACAACTGGAGTCACATGTGCAAAACTCTAACTACAGTCTGCAATACCAACATTCACCTGAGCAGAGCAGTTCACATCACCTGCAAAACCCATTTCAAGCAACACAACTCTGAACACATGCCTCAAAACAGCTCATGCAGGCAAACACTGTACACAACCCTCACTGAGATACACACACTGCACAACCCTCACTGAGATACACACACTGCACAACCCTCACTGAGATAACACACAGAATAACAAACAGAAACCAATCTAATTTTATAGAAAACTAAATTACCTCCAAAAATAAGAGAAAACAAATACAATAAACTTCCCTAACTCCCTTTAACATAAACAAGTGCAAAATGAGTACAAATAAAATGGCGTCAAACCCCCTACTTCCCTTTAGATCAATCAAAAGATATTTACAATATATACAAAGTATATACAGGGTTTCAGCGAACAGTTCCGAATCAGCAATCAAATCGTGGTCAGACAGGCAATGGTCGGTAAACAGGATTGTCAGATTCACGATAACTAACAAACAAATAAACACTCTCACAGTTTCACTAAACAAACACAAAACTCACAATCACACAGTTAATCACAAAGTTAACAAAATCAACACTAACAATCTCTCTGATACAACACTCTACTCAACGATAACGAAACAAAACGGCGAATTAATCAAAGGTATCAAACACTAGGTCAATTGGCAAAATGGCATGTAGCAGGGAATAGTTGTTTGGGGAGGTCCTTATATGTGGATCAGGTGCTGGATAGGACCAATCACAGTCTTCAGATGATTAGCAGGAGGATGAAACTAATCTGTAACACTCAGAGAAAGAGAGAGAAGAAAAACAAACAATGTACACAAAGACAGTTGATAGAAAACTCAGGCTCATAACACTGTACACAACCCTCACTGAGATACACACACTGTCACTCAGAACACACTGAGAGTAAAAACACTAGCATCAAACACCAATACAGAAAATACTAACTTTTCTTTACAGTTTGAACAATTTCAGTGACTTCTTACAAAGTAATATTTTCTTCAAAGAACAGAGTGACATTCTTTCATATGATTTACAGTATTTACATTTTTAAAACATTACAATTCTTGAAGGTAAATGAAAATCAGCAGTTTGCTTCAATAGTCTGTAGTAATTTACGGATTTACAGTAATGAGAAAAAAGTAGAAACTAAAAGTACAGACTGTAATTCAAACAAATAATTGTAGGGCTGATCCTGCCTCTCTGTAGCATCAGCCACAGGTTTTCATCCTGCAGAAGAACAGGTCTGTAACATTTCCAAATATCATTATCAGCCAGCACTCTATCTTGAATATCCCACAGTTTTACAGTATTGCATTGGTGACCATAACCATGTCAACAATAGCATTTTCCTGCAAAATAATTATGTAAATAATAAAATAATCTGAAAATAATTTTTCTCTTCCTCCCGTTGGGGGCAGCCTTTGGGTCCCGTTGTAAAAATATATTTTACAGTCAAACTTATTGTAATGTATATATGTGTAAATATTCTATAATTGCAATACAAAATAAATTCCTGTTATGTTTTCATTTATTGTAAGGATGTAACTCTCACCTGTTTGAAAGCTGGAAAATTAGCATGACAGATGCCACTATGGATCTTTGCAGATTGGGTTGCACCCTCAACCCTTCCTCTCTCAATGAGAGACTTTGATTCATGACATGTCTATAAGTTTAGCACTTATTTCATCTGAAATAACAGCTCTTTGTCTTTGTCTTCCTCCACGCATCCACCCTCTCCCTGCTACCCTTCTCCCTTCACAAACCTGTCTTCCGTGTTCCATTTCCAAATTTTGTTTTTCTGAGCTCTACCAATACAGCTTAGAAAGACTAATTCATGACTTATATAATATTATATATAATAATATATGGTTTAAGACAGACGCTGCATTATAAAGACATTAGTTACTTTTACGTTATTTATTATAATTAATTATATGTCTGGAATACTAATACTTATAAATGTAAATAGGGCTGTAATTTATAAGCATGGGCTTCCATAGATGGTGTTATCAATATTTTCTCTGTGTGTATCATTATGATGATTCACAACATACTGTTTCCTACAGGTGTTTTTAACATGGATCCATTGTTGCCCAAACTTAACATTTTAGACAAGTGTGCCACAAGATAGACACCAATGCCTTCTCAGGGCTTCAAAGGAACCCGCACCAGTGCCCATCATTCCAGCAGGACTCCAGCCCACCCTCTCCTCCAGTCAGCCGATGGATTCTCCACTGTTGGCAGCAAGGTCAACCCTCTACAAGAGGAAGCAGAGCGGAGTGGCACGAGACATCCGGCTGCAGTCAAAGTGTACATCTGTGCACTATGTGTCCAACCAACTCGTGGTCACAAGTAGTACAGGAAAAAAAAACCTTCTGTGAACATTCACACTCATCCACGTCCATTGATCTTGCTAGACAGACTTTTGAGAACTTTGAAAACTTTAAAAAAGCAGTGGACATGGTCTTGGACTCTCAGGCTGACTAAGCAAACACTTTTAATTGTTGCTTTTTTAAGTTTTAGAACACTTGTTTGCACAGAGTACATTTAATAGTTAATGCCGTTCAACAGCACTGATATTTATTTTATATTGTTACTTGTTCATTGTTGTTTAAGGGGGAAAAGGTGTGTTTGTCCTTAGTATTTATTATAAATTTAATATTGTGTAAGTTATATCAAGCCTGTTAAACAATATGTTCATATGGCAGGAATCCTTTTCACTACTTTGAAAGTTAGTTTAGATAATTGAGGATTGTTTATAATTGTTCTTTTACAATAATCTACATAATATAATTGTTTAGATTGTTTTTCTAAATGTGGGTTTTGAGTTTTTTTAGTTTAATTTCATTTAACTGAGTTTTTTATTAAACAATTATTACGCATTCAATTTGAGTTTGTCTGGTCTTTACTTTCATTCAGCCACACAATACATTGTAAATCCACAAATCAATACAAAAGACACAACATTGATACATTTACAAACTGTGGTCAACTTTCATGCCAACATCAGTGAATGAGTCTGTAAGAAGTCCAGGCGGCAAAGAAACATGGGGTAGGACAGTTCACCAGCCAGGCTGACCTTCGCCAATGCAGAACAGGGCCTCCAGCTTCTCTGAATCCCAGGTTTTGGTTGGTAAGCTCATAATAGATACATTCGTATGGATGTTCACCTATAAGAGCAAAAAAAAGAAACAGTGTGTCAAATGGCTGTATATCAAAGTCTGATCATAGTATCAGAGAACATTGGTTCTCAAATGTTTCATAAAGGTTTGCTATTTTTCTCATTTAATTCTACAAATGTTGCAACATCATTAATTGCCAACATTCCCTCTGAAATATTTGTTTTGATGCCAGCATTGAGTGGATTATTCACCTGCACAGGACTATGCAAAAGAGCTTATTTATATTGGTTACACAGATTTGAAAGTACGATCAATCAGCACGAGGATATGTAAATGATCTTTGACATCACAGCTTGTTTTGGGCCTACAGATGCCCAACCAATCCCAGGTCTTGATAGTCTACAGTCTAAATCCAAAATTTGCACTTTGTACGGGTCGAGGGCCATTCGCAGATATCAGCACAGCCAGAGTGCAATGGCCGAGCCTCGTCCTGAGTGAACCACCTTCCTGATCATGATTTCTCTCCTGCCAGGTAAGTATGAATCCCCAGGCCTCCAGTCAGGGGCGCTCTATCCCTTTTCGCCATCCTTATCAACGGGGACCCTCCTCTTCTCCCCCAAGCAACCTTCCATCGCTTGACTGCGGCGTCCGTGACCATCAGTTGAACCAGGCCACAGCCATGAGTTGAATCAGGTGTCCTTAATCAAACCCACCTGACTGAACTCATCAGCTTCTGACTGGTGCTGTAATAGAGATTAAAATCTCTTCGCTTACCTGTCTCTGTTTACTTTCTGGCTCCTCGCGTGCTCTCCCGGTGTTGTTCCACCCACCTGTCTCATCATCAGTTGCCTCGTTAGTCTTGTCAGCTGTGTCTTGTTATCTCATCTGCCCTAGCTTATTTCTACCCTGTGTTTTCATTCAGTCTTTGTCTGTCATTGTCTATGGCAGTGTTTCCCAACCCCGTTCCTGGAGGCACACCAACACTACAGGTTTTTCCAACTCTTCCTAATTAAACACCTGATTCAACTCATCAGCTTGTTAGTAGAGACTCCCAAGACCAGAAATATATGGGACAGATAAGGGACACATGCAAAATGCGTACTGTTGGTGTGCCTCAAGGAACAGGGTTGGGAAACACTGGTCTATGGTTTGTCGTGTTCTTTTCCCGGTCCTGTCCGGTTTGCTGTTTTGGAACTATTCGCACGATACGTGTCTCCTCGCCTTCGTCTGAACCACAACAACCCTGACAATAATCGGCCTATACAAGATTTTGTTCACATACTCTGCAATAGTGTAATAGTAAAATATCCCAAAATCATGTTTTCTGTTAAGAGCAGGCATTATATGAGTGTCAATACAACAGTCGTCATGATCCTGTTATCGGTAAGTTCACAGATGTTTTTCTCTTTTATCTCACAGATTTGAGAATAATATTGACCCGGGTAATAATAGGGGCCAAGAGCCCGCTTTCTACACACTACATTTCCCATCATGCAGTACACTGGACTGATTACACACATCAGCTGAACACAATGATTTCTGTTTGTTCATGCCAGCTGTTACACATTCACAAGAGACTATTTAAACCTGGTTACCCCACAACTCAGAGCGAAGTCTTGATTTGCTGTAGCTACCATTTCTAAGAGTTGTTTATGCTGTCTTGTTTTGCTGTTTCCGATCCTGCCTGTTTACCCGTGTTCTGATCCTGTTCTGCCTGCCCTGACCTTTGCCTGGATTTACGTTTATGATTGATAGCTGCCTGCCTTGACCACCGCCTGTACCACGATTCTGATCCTGTCTGCCCGCCTTTGTGATTCCTGCCTGTTTATGACCACTCTTAATAAAGACATTGCGTTTGGATCTCTGCCTTTGAGTCCCTCTTGTTACATAAGAACAGATTTTAGTTTTTTTGTTTTGACGTGTTTTTATTGTCACATTCATTCGTACTTCAAATCATTTGTAACATTTTTGTCATTTCGAAAACATGGAAAACAATCAATATCAGTAAGAAAAATTTGCCATGTTTAAAATCCCCATATATACATGTTTAAAAAAGTGTTGTTGATGTTTAAGAAGTAAAATGAATGGCTAAAATAAATACAAAAAAATAAATACCCAGATAAAAACCAATAAAACCTCTCTCATATTATACAGAAACAGGTGTGTCTTAAAAAAAAACATTTAAAACATCCACTCAGCTCCTCCAAAACCAGTCCCAGAGACCCGGGTGTACTGGGCCCAGCGGAGATCCTCTTTAACCACGGCCTCGCTGCTCCACCTGGGGGTATTGGGGGGCATCTATGGGCAGCCAGGGCTCGTGGCTGTGGGGACCTTTTCCAGTGTAGATCTGGCCCCCATGTCCAAATGGCGTCACGCGGAGTAGTCCTGCAGCCATTCTTTTGCCATGCTTATGGTGGCGTGGAGGTACCCCTTCATGCGCTTTCCTACCAGCAGGTTTCTGGAGGTCCAAATGGCGTTGTTTATACAATTGATGGTGAGCCCCCCCCCCTTTCTTGCCTTTCTTGTGTATAAGTAAAACTATCCCTATTCTAAAGCTGTCAGGAAGTCTTTCTAGAGTAACAAATTCTTTAAAAACAGTCAGTAAGTTGTGTGCTAAAATATCCCAAAAAGTCCATCTTTCCTCTTTTAAAACTTTTAAGAGCTTTATCCATTTCTAAAATGGTAAAATCTTGAGATAAAATGGCACTTTTATAATCAACTTTGTTTTCTAAAAACTCTAAAACTTCCCTCATTATCATATCATATACATTTTTGTAAAAATCTTCAGTCTCTGTGATGAAGACGAGCAAACCAGCTCGCCTTCGGGGATAAGGGTAAGTTCGAAAGGGATGTAAAAAAAAAAGGATGGCGCACTCGTCGAAGCTATTAACTTAAGATGTAATTTATTGAGAGTGTCCAAAAGAATAATCCACAGTAAAAAAAAAAATATATAAGTGCCACAAAATAACCAAAGGAAACAAATTCTAAAAGTATCAAAGAAACAACAAAAAGGGAAAACAAAACAGAATATCCACTATATACCGGTTGAAAGGTTTTGTTGAGGCACCACAGTTGCACTCTTTGACTTGGTTAACAAATTAACAAGTACTAGTTTTTGGTTTGGCCTTGGTTTTTATAGGCCAAACTCCACCCCCTTTTTGGGCCATACCATTTCTAGGGAAGCATTTAAATTAAACATCAATGAAAGTACCACATTTAACATTTTATAAATCAACTAATAATAATAATCATCATCATTATCATCATTATCATCACAACACTAGACAATGGTTTCGTCAGCTTCCGGTTGTTTCTCTCCGGCACTACATTGGCCGTGACGTTATAAGCGCCCTCCGATTGATCGCTCGGTTTGCCACCGCAACTTTTCCCGGAAAGACTGACTACGCCCACACAGACAAACAACACGGACTACAAACTAATAAACAGTGCAGTGTAAATGTATGAAATGACCGGGAAATGGATATGGAAAGGGGAAGTAGGAAATGGGTGAATGTCCATGTGCTATCAGAATTGCGTGTGCACCCGCTCCTATGATAGCGGCAACGAGATCGGGATGAATGAGGTTAGTGTGCGTGTGTGTGTGTGCGCGTGTGTGCGTGCATGTGTTAGTGCTGCTTCCCCAGCGGGGTAGCTAATGTGACTTTATCACATAAGCCTCTCCAAGCCGCGAACTGGCCGGAAACCTGGACAGGTTGTCGGCTACCACCATCGTGTGACTCTTGCATTGTGGTTTTTCATGGAACGAATCCAGGTTAGGGCCCGGTGGTCAGTTTCCAGGTCGAACTCTCGACCAAGGAGGTAATAGCGCAGGCTGTCTAGGGACCACTTGATAGCAAGACCTTCCTTCTCGACTGCTGAATACCTAGTTTCCCTGGGCAGTAGCTTGCGACTAAGATAAACCACTGGCCTCTCTTCTCCAACAGTTCCCTGGGCCAGGACTGCACCAATTCCTGTGCCAGACGCATCGACCTGTACCAGGAATCGTTGTGAGAAGTCAGGACTCTGCAGGACTGGGTTGGAGCACATCTTCTCTTTTAAGGTGGAAAAAGAGGTCTCACACTCTTCGGTCCATGGAACAGGGTTTAAGACTTTTTTGGACAAAAGGTTGGTCAGAGGAACCGCGATGGAGGCAAAATTTGGTATTAATCTTCGGTACCAACCCACCAATCCTAAGAACGACCTCACCTCCTTCTTAGTTTTTGGGCTCCTTCGGATGGCCTCCACTTTGTCCACCTGCGGTCTCAGCTGTCCGTTACCTAGGCGATATCACAGGTAGTCTGTCTCTTGCCTGGCCCACTCGCATTTGGCTACATTTAATGTCAAACCCGCATCATCTATCCTCTTCAGGGTTTGCTTAAGTTGTTGACAATGCTCTGCCCAAGAGTTACTGTGTATAACCACATCATCCAAGTATGCCGCTGACCAGTCTTCACCACCTTGGAGTACTTGGTCCATTAGCCGCTGGAATGTGGCTGGTGCCCCGTGCAGGCCAAAAGGGAGAACCGTGAATTGATATAGTCCTAGTGGGGTTCGGAATGCAGTATAGGGTCTGGACTCTGTTTTGAGGGGAACCTGCCAGTAACCCTTACACAGGTCTAATGTGGTGATGTACTGGGCTCTTCCAATTTTCTCCAGCAGGTCATCTATTCTGGGCATGGGGTATGCATAAAATTTTGATTGGAAATTGAGTTTGTGAAAATCAATGCAGATCCAGAGGGATCCGTCCTTCTTGGGTACGATCACTGCTCCATTCACTCATTGATGGTTCTATAACCCCAAGCTCCTTCATTACCTTAATTTCTTCCTTGAAAGGTTCAACCAGCCTCTCAGGAACCCGGTAAGGACGTTGGCGTGATGGTGTTGAATCGGAAAGATGGATGGTATGTTGGGTCAGCTCAGTCCGTACAGGCCTCTGACGGAACAAAGTGGGAAACTGGTTCATAAGGTGCTGTAGCTCTTCCTTCTTGGAGTCTTCTAGGTGCTCTAGGTTCACCACAGACGGCTGTCTCCTTGCATCCTCTGATTCCTCTTCCACCTCCACTTTCCTCACCAGAAGAGATGTTTCTGGGTCCTTACCAGGTTGCTCCTTCCACTCCTTCAGCAGGTTCATGTGGTAGGTCTGCCTGGTCTTGCCCTTGTCCAGATGATGAATTTCGTAAGTGACTGGCCCCATCTTGCGCACCACACTGTATGGTCCTTGCCATTTAGCCAGAAGCTTGCTTGCTGATGTTGGCAACAGGAGTAATACCTTCTGCCCAGGTTGAAATTGTCTTAGCCTGGCGTGTTGGTCATACCATCTTTTCTGCGCCTGTTGTTTTTCTCGTAGGTTCTCTTTGGCTTGTTCTCTGTATTGCTCCAGGCGATCTTGCATCTCTAGCACATACTGCACAATGCCCTTCTCTTCAGCCTTGGATGCAGGTTCCTCCTCCCAGCTTTTCTTTAGCAGATCCAAGGGTCCTTGTACCTGCCATCCATAGAGGAGTTCAAACGGTGAGAATCCTGTGGAGGCTTGGGGTACCTCTCGGTATGCAAACAGTAAAAACGGTAGCCACTTGTCCCAGTCTCTTCCTGTGTCAGACACGAACATGCGCAGCATGTTCTTGAGGGTTTGGTTGAACCTTTCCACCAGACCATCCATCTGTGGGTGGTAGGGAGTTGTTCTGATGGTTTTAATGCCTAACTGCTTGTTCAGCTGACCCATCAATTGCGACGTAAAGTTCGTTCCTTGGTCCGTCAGAATCTTCTCAGGTATTCCAACTCTGGAGAAAAGTTGAACCAGGACATGGATGATCTTGGGTGTAGTGATGGAGCGGAGTGGGAAGGCCTCAGGATACCTTGTGGCGTAGTCGCTGACAACCAGGATGTAACAATGTCCAGCACTACTCTTTTCCAGCGGCCCCACAATGTCCATGGCAATCCTCCTAAAAGGTGCAGACATGAGAGGGAGGGGTTGCAGGGGTGCTCTGCCCCGCTGGGACACAGCACTTGTCTTTTGGCAAATGGCACAGGTGTTGCAGTGTGTCTGTACATCAGTATAGAGTGTGGGCCAGGAAAAGCGTGTGCTAATACGTACGTATGTTTTCTGTTGGCCTAGGTGGCCAGCCCATGGAATAGTGTGTGCGAGGTGCAGAACAAATGGACGACAACAAGATGGTACAATTATACGAGTCAAATCATTAGTTCGCACATATAACACACCTTTCAACACTACATATTCTTCATTGCACAGTGCCTAATCTGTGGCTCGTAGGAGTAGTCAATCAACCTTCTCAGACATAAAATTCTGTTCAGAATAGACTCTTCTACTTTGCCAATTAAGGCTTTCAAAACGATCCCTCCAGAGTCACGAATGGTGTCCCAATGCTTTGACATCTTTGCAAGAGAGGCAATTGCTGAAGCTTGTGGTTTTCAAACTTTTCAGATAAAGTACCCTTCAAGAATGGTCTAAATACCGCTGGCTCATACTGTTACCTGTTATTACTTATAGTTGAGGTTGAGCCTCTGGAAATGTGCACAAAAAAGTCATTTCAAAAATGAAAAATGATTTGTGAAAAGCTTTCTGGAATTTGGATTTCACTTCTGCTTAAAGCACAGCTGAAATAGCATTCCATTGTTCTAGGTCAGAAAGCATGTAAAAAGATGGAAACGGGAAGTCCCAACAATTCTTCAGAGAGCAGTATTAAATGCTAAGGTCCAAAATGAAATGGTTTAAAATATGCCCTCATCCTCCGATGGAGGCCTTAATACCCCTCAGGTTTTGGAAACAAACCTGACACTTCTTTCATGATTCATCAATTATTTTCCTGACCTGCTGCTGCCTTGAAAATTTATTCTATCAGTGGCGCTGTGGCTTAGTTGGTCAAAGCGCCTGTCTAGTAAACAGGAGATCCTGGGTTCAAATCCCAACAGTGCCTAATCTGTGACTTGTAGGAGCAGAAACTCAACATTTTCAGATTTTATATTCTCTTCAGAACAGACACTTCTACTTTGCCAATTAAGGCTTTCAAAACGATGACACTTCTTTCATGATTCATCAATTATTTTCCTGACCTGATGCTGCATTGAAATTTTACTATATCAGTGGCGCTGTGGCTTAGTTGGTCAAAGCGTCTGTCTAGTAAACAGGAGGTTTACTAGATTCTTTAATAATTTAATAGTTTGCTGGGTTCAAATCCCAGCAGTGCCTAATCTGTGACTTGTAGGAGTAGAAACTCAACATTTTCAGGCTTAATATTCTCTTCAGAACAGACACTTCTACTTTGCGAATTAAGGCTTTCAAAACGATCCCTCCAGAGTCACGAATGGTGTCCCAATGCTTTGACATCTTTGCAAGGGAGGCAGTTGCTGAAGCTTGTGTTTTTCAAACTTTTCCAGAAAAGTGCCCTTCAAGAATGGTTTAAAAAACCGCTGGGTCACACTATTAGATCCTTGGACCAAATCCCACCAGTGCCTAATCTGTGGCTTGTAGGAGTAGTCAATCATCCTTCTCAGACATAACATTCTATTCAGAACAGACACTTCTAATTTGCCAATTAAGGCTTTCAATATCATCCCTCCAGAGTCATGAAAGGTGTCCCAATGCTTTGACATCTTTGCAAGAGAAGCAATTGCTGAAGCTTGTGGTTTTCAAACTTTTCCAGAAAAGTACCTTTCAAGAATGGTTTAAAAAACCGCTGGGTCACACTATTAGATCCTGGGACCAAATCCCACCAGTGCCTAATCTGTGGCTTGTAGGAGTAGTCAATCATCCTTCTCAGACATAACATTCTATTCAGAACAGACACTTCTACTTTGATAATTAAGGCTTTCAAAATCATCTCTTATTTAAAACAGGTGACTTGAGTTGATTTATAGAGTACTCTGTGTTTGTAGTTGTGTGTGAATAAGAGTGGAAATAAGTAAAATGTTAAGGATTGGCTTTAGAAGTCGTTTGTGGAGCCCAAGTTAAAGCAAATGTTTGTCCGAAAGAAAGATTTTTCATCAAAAGAGGGATTGTATTACTCTGGTGGGACTCAAACCCAAATCCTTTGAATGCCTACAATGACAACCTAGAAGTCCAATGCGCTAACCATTGTGCCACAGAGCCTAGATTGACTGCGCTGCTTTGCAGAAAGCCAGGCTGAAACCAACTCTTGAGAATGCAAATTATTTCACAAATGAAAAGTTTAAATCAGAACTTCTGCAAAGGCACCGCTGGGATTTGAACCCATGATCTCCTGTTTACAAGACAGGCGCTTTGACCAACTGAAAAAAAATGTTTTACACAGCGCTGTCCACAGCGCCACTGAAAAAAAATGTTTTAATGCAGAAGGTTTGAAAAATGGTTGATTAAACCATGAAAGCGATTGGGGGATTACTTCCAAAACCTGAGGGGCATTAAGGCCTCTGTCGACGGATGGGGATTATCTTAAACCATTTCATTTTGAATCAGATTTCCTAAAACTGCCTCTGAATTGTTATTGGAAATTCCAGTTTCCATCTATCTTTATGGTTTTTCAGTTAGGAAAAATGCAACTTGTTTTTGCTATGATTTCAGCTGACATGAAAGCCACATTCCAGAAATGTGCTCATGAATTATGTTTCCCATTTGCAAAGGCTGCTTTTTACACGTGTCCATCGGCTTTACCTCAGAGATAGGTTGTAGGCACTTTTGGTCTAAGCAAGTTGTTTTCAATCCATTCTCAAAAGGTACTTTTCTGGGAAAGCTTGAAAACGTCAGGCTTCATCAAATGCCCATCTCGCAAAGTTGTCAAAGCTAAGGGGCACTGTTCGTGACTCTGGATGAGACCATTTTGAAAGCCTTATTTTTGCAACCAAGAAGTCCAAAATATCTGTTCTGCATAGACTTTTTTTGTCTGAAATGGTTGAACAAACTACACCTAAGCAAGTTGTTTTAAAAACCATAACCTTGATTGGCTGAGTTGCTTTGCAGAAAGCCAGGCTGAAACCAACTCTTGAGAATGCAAATTTTGTCTCCGCAGACACTTCAGGGCAGTGCTGTGCTCGTGTCCAGGTGCAGGTCCTTCATCTGATCTGGATACGGCCCGGATCCGGCTGACCACGGTATCCTCGGAATAAACAGAGTCCAATATCAGCGTAGATGCCATTTTTCTTCTGATGTAACGAGTACATCAGGTGTTACGGGAATGTTCCCAGTTCCGGCTGACCTAAATTATGCAGCCTAACAATCATTTTACATGATGTATGTATAAGGTGTTATGTGTATGCCAGGTTGAAGAGATGTGTTTTTAGTCTACATTTAAACTGACAGAGTGTGTCTGCTTCCCGCACTGTAATAGGAAGACTATTCCAGAGTTTAGGAGCTAAATAGGGAAAGGATCGACCGCCAGCAATTGACTTTGATATTTTGGGTATTATAAGCTGGTCAGTATTTTGGGATCGCAATAGACGTGAAGGACTATAATGTGTTAAGAGATCGCTCAAGTACTGGGGAGCTAAACCATTTAATGCTTTTTAAGTAATTAGCAATATTTTAAAATGTATTCGGTGTTTAATAGGAAGCCAGTGCAGGTTTGACAGAACTGGGCTAATATGCTCAAAATTCCTGGTTCTAGTAAGAACTCGAGCTGCTGCATTTTGGACGAGCTGGACTTTGTTTATTAAGCGTGCAAGGCAACCGCCCAGTAGAGCGCTACAATAATCTAGCCTTGAACTCATGAATGCATGAACTAACTGTTCCACATTTGTCTTATAGAGCATATGTCGCAATTTAGATATATTTTTAAGATGGAAGAATGCCGTTTTACAAATGCTAGAGATGTGGCTTTCAAATGAAAGATAGGTATCAAAGAGCACACCCAGGTTTCTAACTGACGACGAAGACTTGACAGGGCAGCCATCGAGTGTTAGGCAGTAGTCTAGATTATTATGTGCTGAACTTTTCGGTCTAATAATTAGAATCTCTGTTTTTTCAGAATTAAGCAGTAGAAAGTTATCAGTCATCCTATTTTTATATCAGTGTAGCATCTGGACGGTGTCTCAAATTGATCGATCAAAAACAAATATCTGATTGTGACTTTTTGAATGAACAGAATGAGGCTTGAAAGCTTAGAAATGCCGCTCTGTCTCACTCACGGTCATTTTATGGCCCTGGGGCCATAAAACCCTTTGTTGGTATCATTTGAATTCGTTCAACCTTCACTTTCCGAATCTGTATTTTGTTCAATGCTGAAATGCTTTGTATAATTTATAACAGTGTTGCATCAAAACTCAAAGAAACTCCAACAGGATCATAAACCATGCAGATTAGGTTGAACAGAGACAAAAGGAAATTTCCCCAGCATCCACCTCCAAGCCAGCGATTGGCTCCTCATCCAAGGTGTGGGAGTGTCCCTATGTTTCTATAAAGACTCCTGATATCCAAACATCTCTCTCTTGATCTCTCTGTCCCTTCTTGAACTTCCTCTCCTGAAACTCTTCCTGCATATCTTGCTCCCCTGGGAGCAGGGCCTTCGGCCTTGCAGGGAGCGAGCATTCCTCCAGCGACCGCACCTTCAAGACAAAGCCATTTTGAATCTCCCACGATTCAAACAAAAGGACCTCAAGGAACAAACCAGCATAAAACAAAAGCAACTCTCTCAACACAAGACTGGGTAACATCCACACACACGAGAAACCCAATGCAAGCATCGTTTACGAAATCTAAATGCGTTTAAAGCTATATGCCCTTTTTAAAGGTGAATTTCCATGCTGGTTTTCTGTAGTTTGTCTGCAGGAATGTCGCTTCCTTTCTCTCTCTCTCTCTCAAGCATCTCTTTCTCTCACTCTCCGTTAAGTCTGCCTATGTTATGTTTAATGTTTGTTTTCATAGTTTAATAAAACACTGTATATATAATCACACATGATTGATTCTGTAATATTGAGTAAGTCACTTCTACGTTTGCATCTTGCTACAATGCTAAGTACTTCGGTACAATAATGAAAGATTCTTCTTTATGACGATGAAGAAGATCTTTTTTAAACTTCATAAAGATCACGCGGCTCGTATGGGCGCACATATGGCCGCTGCTTTGAACTCATTGCTAGAATTAATCAATTCTATAAGCCGAATCAAGCTATTTGTATTCATAATTGTAATCCGTTATGATTAATCATCAATATACACAATTCCCTTTAAGCTGCATCTATGTGCATATTTGGTCATAACACATTATCAAACTATATACATAGATCCCGCTACCCCGATTACCTTTGAGCTGATTTGCTACATCAGTTATCCATTCTTTTAAATTAGTGAATTTGTTTGTTTCATCAGGATGAGAAGAAATATAGAACTGAGTATCATCAGCGTAACAGTGAAAGCTAATGCCATGCTTCCTAATAATTGCACCCAAAGGAAGCATGTGCAGGGTGAAAAGCAATGGTTCTTGTCAAGTCCTCCTCCAATTCAATCCCCAAAGGACACTAGGACAACTCAAATTTTGACTAATCACTTTTTATTTTCTTGACTTTGTCAGGTGAAGTAGCCTTTCAAAGATAGAAACAAAAGTTACAATTTTAACAAGCCATGTCAAATGTAAAATTTTAACATTTACATTTTTCAAACTCAAAATGAAATGAACAGAAACTCATTTAAACAGAAAAACAAATGAAGTCAATGCAATGCGTTTCTAAACTAAACAGTAGTTAAACATACTTTACACAGCATTTCAAACACTGAAATTAAATAAACATTGCACAGACCATTGGCGTCTTTGGGCTTGAATCTTCGAGTCAACCTGGTGTCTCTTCTCTCTGAAGTGTTGTTTTTCTGAATGAGAACCTCCATGTTTTATCAGGTGCTCACAATCAGTGGAAATTACTAATCAGGTGGTGTACTGCTGATTTGCTGATGCACTCTGGGAATTGTAGTTCTTAAATCCCCATTTCTGAGTTGAGCTCCTAGTTTCTCGAAATCCAAAGAGGTCACAAGCCCTTGGTCCTTTGCTTGTTCTTCAATGGGAAGTAGAATGACAAGGCGTCTGACATCTCTATGAAGAATTGTGGCTGGTATCTTGGTTTGAAGCCTCTTGGTTCTTTCACCATTTGCTCTCGTGGACCCTTCGCCATTGTAATGTTAACAGGATAGCTGGGAAAGGTTTTCACAAGCACATCTCTCACGATGCCTTTGCTGTCAGTATTGACATTGATCACTCGAGCAAGTTTGTACTGTCCTCTCAGGGCATTGGTCAGCCACCCAGACTACATCTCCGACTGCAACATTTCGCTCTTTGGTGTGCCATTTGTTTCTTACGAATATATTAGGTCCAGCCAATTGACTCCACTTCTTCCAGAAATTGCTTACTTCTGCTTGAATAAGTTTAAGTCTCTTGTAAGGGTAGCCATCGAACTGGAAATCTCCAGGATCTCCCTTTGGATTTGCACGTCCTAAAAGCAGAGAATTTGGGGTGATGTACTCTACACGGTCCTCTCTGCTTTGAGTTCTTGCTTTCATACTTCCTGATCCTGGATACAAAGACAGCACCACAGATCTCAGCTTTTACAGCTTCTCCCTTCTGATCCAGGGGTGTCAGCTTGGCTTTTGATTCAACAAATCGAACTTCAGTCCCTTGACTTGTCTCCCATCTTAAGTACATCACAGCTCCAAAGGTTTTGTCACTTCCATCAGAGAATGTGATGCCCCAAGGTTTCCCTATCCAGCCAGGTGGTGTGAGACTCCTGTGAAATTTCACCTGTCCAAGCTGCACAAATTCTTCAAAAAGTTGTATGGCTTCTTCTCTGAGCTTTTCTGAGAGAGGTTGGTCCCAGGTTTCTTGGGTTAGTTTTCCACCCCCTCCCTCTTGGAATGCTTTTCTGACAAGAATGGCACCCTTCTGCTTGGCAGGTGTAACTAAACCAACTGTGTCATACAGTCCAGCTACTTGGCTTAAGAGAGCTCTCCTAGTCAGTGGATTAGGTGTCTCAGTTCTCACCTCTTTGAGAAGATCTTTTCCGACTCTCATTTTCTTCTTTCTTTTAGAAAAGTTAACTGAGGTCAACATGTAGAGCTTGTCTTCATCCACTTGGTAGCCGATGCCCAAGGCTTTGTTGTCTTCGTCCCTCATTTGATTTGGAAGAATTAAGGTGGTTGTACCTTATTTCTTTGTTAGAAGCTTCACCTTCTTTTCTTGCCTCCCACTTTGCCCCGACCGGACCCATGGCTTCAGAAAGAAACCTCCAGCTTTCAAGATCTCTCCAATATTTGCTGTGATTTTTTCCAGTCTATCCAGGTCATTTTGGGAGGTTAAGAGGTCATCCACAAAACTGTCCTCTTCAATGACTCTACGCTCCTCCTGGTGGACAGTTACCACATCGGCATCCTCCACATCTTGGCTCACATGCTGCTCCGATGCTGTCCCAGTGCCAACACTCAAGGAACTCACGGTTAGTAGCCGCTGTAAATTTGGCCTGATTCACATCCTCCTGCTGTAGCTGGGCTGTCAGTTGTTCGACTTGTGATTTTTTTATATTTGACAGCTGCTGTCCTCATGGAACAAGCAAAGTGTGTTTTGGACTTATATGCTGCAACCTCCATTTCTTCAAACAAGTCAGGATGTGCTCCACCCACTGTCTTCCCCAATGGACCCTCCCACAAGACGAGGACTCCGATGATTTTTATCCTTTGGGGAGTGAGTCTTCCCTCTCTGTGGCTAATGAGAAGTTCAACCCCTTCCGGTCTTTCCAATTCTTTAAGTTTGACTTCTGGGAAGAATTCTTTTAATCTCTCAGGTTCAATTACTTGATGCACTTTGGCGATTTCATCCAAGCCATAGCAGACCATTTCATGAGCCCTCTCTGTTCCTTTAGGACTCTTGACTCTGACCTTGAGGAGATACCTTTTTGTGTTCACCTGCATAGTCATTCCACCAACCCCATGCACAACTAAAGTCATCTTCTCATTTCTTAACTTCAGTCTTTCAGCAGCCTTATTGGTAATGTAGTTTGTGTCTGAAGCAAGGTCGATCAAAGTCCCAATCTTCTGCCCTACGATTGCAGTGACTTGCATCAGCATCATGATGACAGGAAGTTCAGAGAGCCCATTCCTTTGCAGTAGCTCAGACTGACCTGAAGCGTCGAGTGTCACTGCGGTTTTGTTGGTGTTAGTGAAAGCCTTTCTGCATCGATCTGCCATTTCTGGGGAGAGTTCAGACAAGATCTGCTCTTGTTCCTCCGTTAGTGTTCTTTCACATTTGCTGTCTTTTACACTCTCTCTATTCCCCTCTTTTGACTTCTTTTGGGCAGAGGAAAAAATGGTGGTCTGGAGCACCATCCTCCCTTTTACAGTCTTTATTTCTGCATAGGAAAGTGTCTCTGCAGTATCCATCTCAATCATGGCATAAGAAGCATTTTCTGCATGCTCCAAGCCTTCTCAATGCAGCTTTCTTTTCAGGTAGCTTAAGTCTTTTGAACTTTTTACAAAAGAAGATTTTGTTGTTGTGCCCACTATCACCACAGACAACACATACCTCAATTTCGTCTTTCTTTGTAGTTCTTGTTGAGGCACTCTTTCTGTCATACTTGTCTAGACGATCTGGTTTTTCCATCTTCTCCACAGTTCTGAGCTGCTCAAGTCTCTCTAGTATTTCCTCTTGACTTTTAAGGAAATTCAAGAGCATGTCAAAGTGGTTATCTGATGTGACATTGTTTCTGGGTTCAACCATGAACATCAACCAGTCTCTTTTAATAAAGTCAGGCAACTTGCTTTCAATGGACTTAATTACCAGTGGGTTCTTTATGGTTCCAGAGTTTCCCAACTCTGTGAGATCTGCTAGGGCCTTCTCCACTGACTGTATGAGGTCAATGACTTTTCTTGGCTGGTTCCCCTTCACATTTGGCATCTTTCCCAGCTCTTCAAGGATTTTCACAGTGATGGTTGACTTGTTGCCATACCTGTTCTCCAAGACTCTGAACATTTCATTGGCAGAGGTATAAGTTGAAAGTCTGAGGTCTTTTGAGATTTTATCATCCACACTCTCCAAGAGTTGAATTTTCTTGACTTCAGTTGATCCAGATGGGTCTCCCTGCTTTTGCAGGGTTTTTTTGCGGCTTTCCCAGTCTTTCCTCCATCTGTGATATTCTCTCTTGCTTCCATTGAAGATAGGCAGAGTGGTTGGCTTGATTCTCACTATTGGTGTGAATGCTGTTTGTTGGGGTAGTAGTTTCACTCCTGTCCCTTGCCCATTGATTGCCCGTGCAGTGGCGAATTCAGCTCTCTTTAATTCAAGCCTGTAGTAGAATGCTCTTACATCCTTGACTCTTCCATCTAATTCATCTTTCATCTTTTCATCTCTGTTATTCTCTTTTCCAAGAGAGCAAGGTGTACTTCGTAGCCCTCCAAATTGGCACTTTCCACAGGTACATCAGTCGCTCTATCATTGGCCTTTTCTGCTTCTAGGATTGCCCCAAGAAGTTCACTTCTTCCATACCTCGACCACAGGTTTGTCTGAACGATGCCCCTCATCTCTGCCAACTTTGTTTCACCTTCTTTTACAGATCTCTCAATGTCGGCCTCTTGCTGTTCGTCAAGACCTGCTTCATCTTCAGTCTTGATGTCAGCCTCAAGTCCAATCCTGTAGTCATCATTGGCCTCAAGCATCTTTCTGAAACAGTTTGAAAGCTTTGTGAATTCCTCTCTTAACTCCAGTTGAAGCATGCTGCTTGCTTCTCTTGAAATGAAGTTGGCTTGTCTGGTGAAGTTGCTTTTTGCAGTGGTCCTCTCCTTTTTGAGCTGCTGGACCGACTTCCCCAGGATATCTTCAGCCATCTTGACCTCCTCTGCATCAGCAGCTTATTTCTGGATCTGAAGCCGTTTGTCCTCAGGGCCAGGCCGCTCCGCCTGGTTTACAACTGTCAAGTCCTTCTCCAATTCAATCCCCAAAGGATACTAGGACAACTCAAATTTTGACTAATCACTTTTTATTTTCTTGACTTTGTTAGGTGAATTAGTTTTCTTAGTCTTTCTTAGCCTTTATTAGGTTGTAAACCTTTAAAAGATAGAAACAAAAGTTACAGTTTTAACAAGCCATGTCAAATGTAAAATTTTTACAATTAACATTTACATTTTTCAAACTCAAAATGAAATGAACAGAAACTCATTTAAACAGAAAAACAAATGAAGTCAATGCTGCAATGTATTTCTAAACTAAACAGTAGTTAAACATACTTTACACAGCATTTCAAACACAATGAAATTAAATAAACATAGCACAGACCACTGGCGTCTTTGGGCTTGAATCTTCAAGTGGACTTGGTGTCTCTTCTCTCTGAAGTTTCGTGTTTCTGAATGAATGAGAACCTCCATGTTTTATCAGGTGCTCACAATCAGTGGAAATTACTAATCAGTTGGTGTACTGCTGATTTGCTGATGCACTCTGGGAATTGTAGTTCTTAAATCCCATTTCTGAGATTTAGCTCAACAGTTCTAGTACTGAACCTTGAGGAACTCCATACTGAACCCGTGATCGATATGATATCTCCTCATTTACTGCTACATACTGATAACGGTCAGATAAGTACGATTTGAACCAGGCTAAAGCAACTCCACTAATGCCAACATAGTTTTCAAGTCTATTTAGAAGGATTTTGTGGTCGATTGTATCAAATGCAGCACTAAGGTCCAGTAACACTAACAGAGAGATACAACCACGATCGGATGATAAGAGCAAATCATTTGTAACTCTAATGAGAGCAGTCTCAGTACAATGATATGGTCTAAATCCTGACTGGAAATTCTCGTAGATGCTGTTTCTTTCTAGAAAGGAACATAGTTGTGAAGATATTGCCTTTTCTAGAATCTTTGACAAAAAAGGTAGATTCGATATCGGCCTGTAATTAACTAATTCTGTAGGATCAAGTTGTGGTTTTTTAATAAGCGGTTTAATTACGGCCAGCTTAAAGGTTTTTGGTACGTATCCTAATGACAAAGATGAATTAATAATATTAAGAAGAGGATCTATGATCTCTGGAAGCATCTCTTTCAGTAGCTTAGTTGGTAATGGGTCTAGCATAAATGTTGTTGATTTTGATGATTTAACAAGTTTAGACAATTCTTCCTCCCCAATAGCAATGAAGGAGTGGAATTTTTCTTCAGGGACACTACAGTTTACTGTATTTTGTGATATTGTAGTGGACGGTTGCATGGTTATAATTTTCTCTCTAATATTATGAATTTTGCAAGTAAAGAAGTCCATGAAGTCATTACTTCTGTGCTGTTTTAAAGTATCTGGGGTTGAGGCTTTATTTCTTGTTAATTTAGTCACTGTATCAAATAAATACCTAGGGTTGTATTTGTTTTCTTCTAAAAGGGTAGAAAAGTAAGTAGATCTAGATTAATTAAAGGCTTTTCTGAATGCAATAGAGCTGTCGTTCCATGAAATGCGAAAAACCTATAGCTTAGCTTTTTTTCCAGCTCCGTTCCATTTTTCTGGCTGCTCTCTTGAGGGCCCGGGTGTGCTCGTTGTACCACGGTGTTGGACTATTTTCTTTAATCTTCTTTAAGCGCAAACGGAGCAACAGTGTCTAACGTGCTGGAAAAGAGAGAGTTAATAGTTTCTGTTGCAACATCAAGTTCTTCTAGGCTATCTGGGATGTTAAGTAGATGAAACTGATCAGGAAGATTATTTGTAAAGCTATCTTTTGTGTTAGGAGTGATAGTTCTACTATATTTATAACAGGGAGTTATTTTTTCGACTTTGGCTAAAGGTAATCTACACGCAACTAAGTAATGATCTGAGATGTCATCGCTCTGCTGCAGAATTTGAACAGTATCACCATTGATCCTGTAGGGGATTTACAGTTAAGACCCGAGGACCAGATATGTTGAATGAAGACCAGGAGTCAGAAGTGCAGTCAATAGAAGAACTTTTAGTGAAGTTTAGTTTGCAGTTTCATCAGCAGAAGCCAGCTTCAGGTCTCACAAGGAGTTCGTAGGCCGCCCCAAATACAATAACATTGTTACAGCAATTATACTGTAACAGAGGGTGCTAACTACGTCAATGATGACGTTTAAATGATTCTGATTGGCTAAGAAAGAAAGAAAAACAAAACTAGTAATTTTCCACACAAGAGCAAACAGTCTGAAGCATATGTTCGTTGATTACATGGTTGACGGGTTAGTGACGTGGCTTGTCGAGAACAACAAGTCATTCCGTCTCCTGATGGTGCCAGTTAATCACCTCACCAATACAGACCATATTAACACACACACACAGATTCACCGCTTCTCCAAGGCTGAACTCGGCTCAGGCTCCAACAATCAACAGAAACTTCCCAAAACATTCTGATAACATGCTCTATCTGTTGAGACGTGCAGACAATATTCATCCTTAATCGATGGAAAAATACAGAAGGGTAAAGAAAGGTTTTAACTAATAAAAATCCTTAACTTGATTATAAATCACTCTTTAATGGGAAAAGAACATATGAAAAATAAAACAAAGAAACATATGACAATTAAGACAAAGAAAAGAATATAGGTACAAATAAGAAAAATATATAATAAATAATATATATATAAGCGGCAATGGATTTCCGAATAGTATCTTTCAATCCCACATGACAATATTAGATCTAAAGTATGATTACGAGAATGAGTGGGTCCTGATACATGTTGTGTAACTCCAATACAGTTTAAACTGTCTCTAAATGCCAATCCCAATGCGTCTTTTTCATTATCTACATGGATATTAAAATCACCAACAATTATGACTCTATCTGCAGCCATTGCTAATTCTAAGAGAAAATCCGTAAATTCTTTGATAAAATCTGTATGGTGCCCTGGTGGCCTGTATAGAATAGTGTAGTGTTGGGAGTTTTGCTGTTGTTATTCCAGCAAACATTTAAGTGTCTCAATAAGAAATACGTTTATTTTTATTTTTTTTTATATTGTTATGGATGTATGTTGTGAATATTGGTTATAGAAACAAGGGAAAATTATTCATTTTTGTTTTAAAATTGATATGATAAATTTGGTTATTGTGTGACGTCAGAATTAAGGGACGGGTCGCACCTGCTCTCCCTCAGTATAGTCTGTGACTGAGGAGAGGCAGGAATGTATTCGGGGAGCTCTGTAATAAATATATTTGTATTTGAATTTGTATTTGATATTTGTAAAATGAAGTAAAGTTTTGAGTTGATATTGATTGCATGGGTGAAAGTTGGCAAAACTGAAAATACTGAAATTTAAAGCTGGGGGCCGCCAGGGCCCCCGGTAGGTCCAGGGCAACGGACCTACCGCTTTCCTGGAAGCTCCTGCATTCCTTGCAAATTATTGTGTAGAAACGACCTCTCTTGGCAACTTGCAGCTACTATAAAAAGGGTGTGAAATAAGTATTTCAAGTTAGCAGTTGAGAAAATATTCACCAATTTTGGGAGTTCTAAATTATTACTAGAATCCTTCAGAAGTATTGTATTCTATAACTCTGTCATTGGTTTTGCTTCTGCATCTGTTGTTCTATAACTAACATTTATATTTAATTTTGGTTTGTTACTTAATTCACTTTCTCTAATCACCACAATCCATTACATCATCATCAAAAAAGCTTCAAGCTGCTTCGTGTTATAACCAACCGGCAAATTCTTCATTTTTTTCAGATTACTTTTAAAATTTGCGAGCGTTGTTTTCTTGTACCTGTTGTTGTCCTCAAGCGAGTGTAAATTGAAAAATACGATTGGACGCCGGAGTCTCACTGACCAATCAGAATCGCCGACACAACTGCACTCCGCGCGGTTCGTCTGTCGCCCACCCGGAACTTCTCGGGTAATTCTCTACGTAATCACATTATCTCCGAAGATCGCCGAGTAGGTACGATTGGTCTGTTGGTCTGTCGCCATGGACATTGGTCTGTTGGTCTGTCGCCCTGTACCCCCCCCCTCCCCGAACTGAAATCTCAACGGATTTACGCGATTTGGAAAAACGGTTCCTGGCGAGGTTCAAAATACGGAATTCCGTCATAATACGGAAAACTTTCACCCATGTGATTGTAATTAGTGATGGGAAAATGAGGCTTCCTGAACCACTGAGGCTTCCTGAACCACTGAGGCTTTCCAGCCCATTGGTTCACCAAAAGGTTCGTTTACCTGAAGCCTCATGAAACAGTGTGCTCCCTAGTGACACCTGCTGTGCAAAGCAATGCAAAGCAATGCATCGCACACAAATCTATTCATCTTGAGCAACCAAATTGTCATGGAGTGGGCACACACTTTTTCTATTGCCTGTGTATTAAATAAAGTATTTTACTCTGCTTGTATTAACCTATGCACACACAACTCACACAAACACACAACTTTGTGTTCAACTAGTTCTTTGGGTTAGTGATAACAGTGAATGCTCCAAATGATTGTAAATAAATTATTGTGAGTGCACAATGATATTATATATATAATTATATATATATATATATTGCAATAATATTATAAATATTGCAGTGCTGATTGGGAGTACAATAGTGCAGTGCTTATGGGACTGGAATTGTGGAACAACAAACTGCAACAGGGATGACACCCAAACAACCTTTCACAGGGCACCGATGATGCTTGACAACATAAGAACGTTTGCACTAGACCAACTTTCTAAGCTTTCCCTAATACAGTCTAGTGTTATAATAATAATAATAATAATAATAATAAGAAGAAGAAGAAGAAGAAGAAGAATAGCAATATTATATATATAATAATAACACTACTACTAATATAGGCTATACATATATATATATATATATATATATATATATATATATATATATATATATATATATATATATATATATATATATATATATATATATATATATAGGACAGGAAAGAACCTTATAGGCTAAACTGAACCATAATTAAAATATCAACATTACATATTATACTTTATTATAACGTTCGTTTTAATGTAAAAAATAATAAAATAACATTTCTAGTCAAAAATAAAAACCCGCCAGTTGCATCAAAAACCAGCCCAAATTTTTATCAACCAGCCCAATGCATTTTCCCCAGTCGGACGTGACCAAAAGGAGCCCAATTGGTCGGGAACCCGCGCAATCTGGCAACACAGCACAAGAGGCGCGAGGTTTTGAACCACCTTTATGCGGAAGCGACACTCAGAATGAAGCAATGACGTCATCAACAGAAACCGAGGCCTCGTTTGTCATCGTCACGTGATTTTCACGGAAACGATACAAGCCTCGAATCGGGGCTTCATTTGGAACGCCCCTTTTTGCTCGACACAAGCTCCGGAGCCTCGCTTCAGATGACCCATCACTAATTGTAATAAGTTCCTATAACTAGAATAAGTAGTCATATGTAAGTTTTCATCAATAAGAGAGTTTTATTTTCCAAATTAAGTTTGCGCACATGTTTGTTTTATGTTGCCGCCCGCGCGCCAAATTGCCAAATTAGAGCGCGGGTTTTTCTGTTGATAAGTTTTCTACATATAATTTCGGTGGATTCTGTCTGTATAAATGTGTGTTAGTATTGTAGATATATGTGATTTCATGGGTAATGGATGGTTTTCCGATGACGTCACGTTACCGCCCACAATACCTCCGTCCGCCATGATGAACGGCAATAGACGTATCGATCAAAAGGTAATGAAAGCCAATACCGGTCATTTTAAAATCAAATCGGATTAAATACACACAAAAAATGTAAATAATGGTAAATACCTGTGTTGTGTGAGGTTGTACCGACCGATCTGACAATGAAGAGCGTAAGATCAAGTTTTTTGACATACCAAAAGTGATCTATCACCAAGGGAAGCAGACGCAGGACATTTCGAAAGAGAGAAGGATGCTGTGGCTATCAACCGTGCTGATTTCAACCCTGATCCAAGGAAAGGACAGTACAAAGTCTGCTCTGAACATTTTATTTCTGGTAAGTATTTCGATTTTTACTTCTAAATTAATGTAAAAGTGCATGACAGACATGATTGCCTAGCTGTTCCAATAAACTTCCAAAAGAAAACAAATATTGACTATTTATTCATTATTTGATGTTTTGGAAAAGAGGAAAAATAGTAACTACAAAATATGCATTTAAATCTCAAATCTCAGATTTATTGTAATATGTTTTAAAGACTAAATTGAAAGCTGTACAATGTGCATTAATGCCATGAATGGTACATGTATGTGTAAATGCACAGAATTCCAGTACATATACATGTCAGAATGTGTTTACTACATGTACTAGTATGCTGTAATATATACATGTACATATGTAATAATATTGATTATTGTGCCCTAGCAAGTAAATGTTGTACTTTTGTTGTATTCATTGTATAAGTCACATTTCATTTTTCATGTTAATATAGTACATGTATTTAAATCTCTTTTATTTAATTTGTGTATACTTATATTAATATATTTCTAGGTGAAAAAGCAGACCTATATGACAAGACAAATCCTAATTGGGAACCATCTTTAAAAATAGGATCTGTCGAAAAGGAGACCTGAGCTAATTTGTCTGAAGAAACGTTATGAAAGATCCAAACAGAGGGATGAAAGGAAGATACAACTGAAAACTGCAGAAGCACTTTTGGCTCTTCAAACATCAGTTCTCAATCCAGACATTGATGTAAATGTTCCCATTGTTAATGAACATGTTGAAAAAGTTCAGTTCTTTCTTGAACCAGCAGAAAAAACAGCAGAGGACAATCACTCATTGTTCACACATTTAAAGTCTGTTTTATTAAGTGTAAACAATGCATACAAATCATTTGTAAAAAAAAAAGATGAATGAAATACGTGTACAAGATCATGAGATTGATTCCCAGGGAAAACAAGAACTGATTAGAATGTCAATGTGTTCCTTGAAAGCAATCCAAGTTGCTTGATCAAGTTGCTTTTTCTTTGTTTTTGCCGATGTAAAGTCTATTTCTTGCACTGTTTTGTAGTTAACCTGAAAAATTAAAACATCAACAATTGTATTTAGCTTGTTGAACTCTAATTCATCAAGCTCTCCAGCTTAATACAAATAGGTGTTAACTGCAGAAATATAAATACAGTACATGCATTTTGTAAGCACTATAAAAAATGTAATAACTACAGAACAGTCATGCAAAATGAAATCATTTTTTCCCCATTATTTAATACATTGTGTATATCTAATAAAATGGTAAGTAGTTATGCTGAAACATACCTTTGATATTGATGATGGTAAAAGCCAGTGTACCTTTTCTTGTGTCACTGTTTTGGTGTTTCTGATCTTCACTGCGGCCTCGACTGCAAAGAGGAAAATCTCTGTACGACACTTTAAAGCTCATTCAGCTTTGTTGATTTCATACGGGTCTTTACCATCAATTATTTTCATCTTGTCTAAGTATCTTGCCTTGGTAATTGTGTCCAGAGAATCTCTGTACAGCACTTTTGACTGGACTGCCTCTGGCGATATAATTTTCGTGTCCATTGTTGACATTATCGACTATTTGCGCTTCACAAATATTGAAATGCACGCTGTTCTTGCCGTACACCATGTCCGCCGCCGCGGTGCGTCATGGGTATTTACGATTATGGGAAAACCATCCATTGTAAATTGTATGTTTACAGTCATTTTAGTGTTTTGTGTATTAAGCTGAACTGCAGTCACTGTTAGAGAGGACAGCATTTAACATGTCTTTTCCATGCATTCTTCAGCTGAGAGAAGAAAAGTAAACCCGAGAGTGTATGTTGACTGTCCTCTTTTAATAAATTGCAGGTATGTGAACCAAAAAAACACTATACGATCTAGTTAGTAGAATGTTGACCATTATATTAATGTTATAAATTATTGTTAATGTGATTTTTATTTGTATTATTTCTTCTTGTATGTAACTGAGTTTTAATGATTAAGAGAAAGAGTTTGGTTTGAATGAAAGTTTGTGTAAAATGTATGTGAATTGAAATGTGCTCTCAGTATAGTCTGTGACTGAGGAGAGGCAGCTGAGAGAAGAAAAGTAAAGCTGAGAGTGTATGTTGACTGTCCTCTTTTAATAAATTGCAGAATCCCCCAAAGAGCTTGACGTCAGTGGGTCGTTTGTTGTGCCGTATAGAATACGCTACAATAGCCAGCACAAAAGTGAAACAGGAATTATTACTTGCACTAGATAAATTACAACAACACCTCCTCCTTTACCTTTCAGACGAGGCTCATGTTAATAACAGTAATCTTGAGGGGTGGACTCATTTAAAGTAATATAATCGTATGGTTTTAGCCAGGTTTCTGTCAAACACAGCACATCTAGTTTATGATCTGTAATCATATCATTTACAAAAAATCCTTTTGAGGAAAGGGATCGTATATTCAGTAACCCAAGATTTATAATTTGTTCATTTGTGTTATATCCGTTCTTAGTTGTTTGTAAATCAATTAAAAGTGTTACCCTTAAACAGTTTTGAGAGTTTTATGTATTTGCTAATTCGGGGAACAGACACAGTCTCTAAAGGATATCTTGAAAAGTTTAAATCAACACTTTATCAACACTAAATGACTGGTGTCTCGCTGTGATCGTATAGTGGTTAGTACTCTGTGTTGTGGCCGCAGGAATCCGGGTCACGGCAAGGTTTTTCTGGGTGGGTTTAAATGTGAGCTCAATGGTACTACCTCTTCTAACAATGTTACTTAGCCCTACTTTTCGTGAAAGGCACTTCCTGCAAGTGCTCTGGATGTCTGAGGGAATTGCTCAGTGGGACCTTTTTAAGAGCCCGAGCTCTAAGGTTTAAATTCTATGAGAAAAACTGATAATGAGACGCACCTACTTAGTTCCTTCTTTTTGTTTGTTTTCAGTAGCCCTGTAACTCAGTGATAGTACACTCACTGCCTGTTTCATAGATTGCAGTGGACTTGCTATTTGTTCCAAACAACTGCAAATGACAGTGGAAGAATGAGCCTTGTTGTGCCACGAAGTACGTGCAGAGCATGTGTAGGATGTGCCTTTCACGAAAAGGCAAATCCTACACATGCTCTGGATGTTCGAGTGAATTGCCAGTGGGACCTATTTCAGAGACTGAGCTCTCAGTTAATTTCACTTTCACACAAAGATAAGCACGCTGCAAGTTAGCGACATGACTGGGTCCAAAGATGCTCTCCAGGCTAGAAGCAGTGAGTTTTTTCTAATTGGTCCTATCATTATCATCCTTTGATTGTTAGTATAATAGGCCTCAATCGCTCTAATTCTCAAATACATTTTGACCTAGCAGATGCTTTGACTGCACTCGAAGAAATAAATCGGATGCATAGGAGAATCCATCGTTAAACAGCCAAAACGATCCCATTAGCTGTGAGTTGCACTGCAGCACGCAATTTCTCCAAAAAGGGCCTGGATAGCTCAGTCGGCAGAGCATCAGACTTTAAATCTGAGGGTCCAGGGTTCAAGTCCCTGTTCGGGCGAAGGAGCTTCTTTTCTTTTGCGCGGTACGTTGTGCTTCTGACAGCTGTGTACTTAAATCAGGCCTCATGCATCAACGCTGAAAGGCAACAAGCTAAATGACTTCTGCTGATTGCCAAATTATAGTCGTAGCCGAGTGGTTACTGTGATGGGCTAAAAGTCCATTGGGGTCCCCCCACGCAAGTTCGAATCCTGCCGACTACGCAGACAGCTTGCGCCTGCTATGGGCGGTGTCCTTGCGGCCTCGCAAATCATTTTTAATGAGGACAAAAAAAAAAAACACCTCTACAGTGATACCCTCGACAGGAGTTGTGCAGATAAAAAACATGTGTACCTCTAAGCTAACGATTACAAGGGCCCTTGGTATTCATGGATATTTCGAGGAGACTTTTCTGAAAGCAGACTGGTGTCTCGCCGTGATCGTATTGTGGTTAGTACTCTGTGTTGTGGCCGCAGCAACCCTGGTCCGAATCCGGGTCACGGCAAGGTTTTTCTGGGTGGGTTTAAATGTGAGCTCAATGGTACTACCTCTTCTAACAATGTTACTTAGCCCTACTTTTCGTGAAAGGCACTTCCTGCAAGTGCTCTGGATGTCTGAGGGAATTGCTCAGTGGGACCTTTTTAAGAGCCCGAGCTCTAAGGTTTAAATTCTATGAGAAAAACTGATAATGAGACGCACCTACTTAGTTCCTTCTTTTTGTTTGTTTTCAGTAGCCCTGTAACTCAGTGATAGTACACTCACTGCCTGTTTCATAGATTGCAGTGGACTTTCTATTTGTTCCAAACAACTGCAAATGACAGTGGAAGAATGAGCCTTGTTGTGCCACGAAGTACGTGCAGAGCATGTGTAGGATGTGCCTTTCACGAAAAGGCAAATCCTACACATGCTCTGGATGTTCGAGTGAATTGCCAGTGGGACCTATTTCAGAGACTGAGCTCTCAGTTAATTTCACTTTCACAAAAAGATAAGCATGCTGCAAGTTAGCGACATGACTGGGTCCAAAGATGCTCTCCAGGCTAGAAGCAGTGAGTTTTTTCTAATTGGTCCTATCATTATCATCCTTTGATTGTTAGTATAATAGGCCTCAATCGCTCTAATTCTCAAATACATTTTGACCTAGCAGATGCTTTGACTGCACTCGAAGAAATAAATCGGATGCATAGGAGAATCCATCGTTAAACAGCCAAAACGATCCCATTAGCTGTGAGTTGCACTGCAGCACGCAATTTCTCCAAAAAGGGCCTGGATAGCTCAGTCGGCAGAGCATCAGACTTTTAATCTGAGGGTCCAGGGTTCAAGTCCCTGTTCGGGCGAAGGAGCTTCTTTTCTTTTGCGCGGTACGTTGTGCTTCTGACAGCTGTGTACTTAAATCTGGCCTCATGCATCAACGCTGAAAGGCAACAAGCTAAATGACTTTTGCTGATTGCCAAATTGTAGTCGTAGCCGAGTGGTTACTGTGATGGGCTAAAAGTCCATTGGGGTCCCCCCACGCATGTTTGAATCCTGCCGACTATGCAGACAGCTTGCGCCTGCTATGGGCGTTGGTTGTCCTTGCAGCCTCGCAAATCATTTTTAATGAGGACAAAAAAAAACAGCTCTACAGTGATACCCTCGACAGGAGTTGTGCAGATAAAAAACATGTGTACCTCTAAGCTAACGATTACAAGGGCCCTTGGTATTCATGGATATTTCGAGGAGACTTTTCTGAAAGCAGACTAGTGTCTCGCCGTGATCGTATAGTGGTTAGTACTCTGCGTTGTGGCCGCAGCAACCCCGGTCCGAATCCGGGTCACGGCAAGGTTTTTCTTGGTGGGTTTAAATGTGAGCTCAATGGTACTACCTCTTCTAACGATGTTATTTAGCCCTACTTTTCGTGAAAGGCACTTCCTGCAAGTGCTCTGGATGTCTGAGTGAACTGCTCTCTGGGACCTTTTTAAGAGCCCGAGCTCTAAGTTTTAAATTCTATGAGAAAAACTGATAATGAGACGCACCTACTTAGTTCCTTCTTTTTGTTTGTTTTCAGTAGCCCTGTAACTCAGTGATAGTACACTCACTGCCTGTTTCATAGATTGCAGTGGACTTGCTATTTGTTCCAAACAACTGCAAATGACAGTGGAAGAATGATCCTTGTTGTGCCACGAAGGACGTGCAGGATGTGCCTTTTCGTGAAAGGCACATCCTACACATATTCTGGATGTTCGAGTGAATTGCCAGTGGGACCTATTTCAGAGCCTGAGCTCTCAGTTAATTTTACTTTCACACAAAGATAAGCACGCTGCAAGTTAGCGACATGACTGGGTCCAAAGATGCTCTCCAGGCAAGAAGCAGTGAGTTTTTCTAATTGGTCCTATCATTATCATCCTTTGATTGTTAGTATAATAGGCCTCAATCGCTCTAATTCTCAAATACATTTTGACCTAGCAGATGCTTTGACTACACTCGAAGAAACAAATCGGATGAATGGGAGAATCCATCGTTCTACAGCCAAAACGATTCAATTAGCTGTGAGTTCCACTGCAGCACGCAACTTCTCCAAAAAGGGCCTGGATAGCTCAGTCGGCAGAGCATCAGACTTTTAATCTGAGGGTCCAGTGTTCAAGTCCCTGTTCGGGCGAAGGAACTTCTTTTCTTTTGCGCGGTACGTTGTGCTTCTGACAGCTGTGTACTTAAATCTGGCCTCATGCATCAACGCTGAAAGGCAACAAGCTAAATGACTTTTGCTGATTGCCAAATTGTAGTCGTAGCCGAGTGGTTACTGTGATGGGCTAAAAGTCCTTTGGGGTCCCCCCACGCAAGTTTGAATCCTGCCGACTATGCAGACAGCTTGCGCTTGCTATGGGCGGTGTCGTTGCGGCCTCGCAAATCATTTTTAATGAGGACAAAAAAAAACACCTCTACAGTGATACCCTCGACAGGAGTTGTGCAGATAAAAAACATGTGTACCTCTAAGCTAACGATTACAAGGGCCCTTGGTATTCATGGATATTTCGAGGAGACTTTTCTGCTAGCAGACTGGTGTCTCGCCGTGATCGTATAGTGGTTAGTACTCTGCGTTGTGGCCGCAGCAACCCCGGTCCGAATCCGGGTCACGGCAAGGTTTTTCTGGGTGGGTTTAAATGTGAGCTCAATGGTACTACCTCTTCTAACAATGTTACTTAGCCCTACTTTTCGTGAAAGGCACTTCCTGCAAGTGCTCTGGATGTCTGAGGGAATTGCTCAGTGGGACCTTTTTAAGAGCCCGAGCTCTAAGGTTTAAATTCTATGAGAAAAACTGATAATGAGACGCACCTACTTAGTTCCTTCTTTTTGTTTGTTTTCAGTAGCCCTGTAACTCAGTGATAGTACACTCACTGCCTGTTTCATAGATTGCAGTGGACTTGCTATTTGTTCCAAACAACTGCAAATGACAGTGGAAGAATGAGCCTTGTTGTGCCACAAAGTACGTGCAGAGCATGTGTAGGATGTGCCTTTCACGAAACGGCACATCCTACACATGCTCTGGATGTTCGAGTGAATTGCCAGTGGGACCTATTTCAGAGCCTGAGCTCTCAGTTAATTTCACTTTCACACAAAGATAAGCACGCTGCAAGTTAGCGACATGACTGGGTCCAAAGATGCTCTCCAGGCAAGAAGCAGTGAGTTTTTCTAATTGGTCCTATCATTATCATCCTTTGATTGTTAGTATAATAGGCCTCAATCGCTCTAATTCTCAAATACATTTTGACCTAGCAGATGCTTTGACTGCACTCGAAGAAATAAATCGGATGCATGGGAGAATCCATCGTTAAACAGCCAAAACGATCCCATTAGCTGTGAGTTGCACTGCAGCACGCAATTTTTCTCGAAAAAGGGCCTGGATAGCTCAGTCGGCAGAGCATCAGACTTTTAATCTGAGGGTCCAGAGTTCAAGTCCCTGTTCGGGCGAAGGAGCTTCTTTTCTTTTGCGCGGTACGTTGTGCTTCTGACCGCTGTTTACTTAACTCTGGCCTCATGCATCAACGCTGAAAGGCAACAAGCTAAATGACTTTTGCTGATTTCCAAATTGTAGTCATGGCCGAGTGGTTACTGTGATGGGCTAAAAATCCACTGGGGTCCCCCCACGCAAGTTTGAGTCCTGCCGACTACGCCGACAGCTTGGGCCTGCTATGATTGTTAGTATAATAGGCCTCAATCGCTCTAATTCTCAAATACATTTTGACCAAGCAGATGCTTTGACTACACTCGAAGAAACAAATCGGATGCATGGGAGAATCCATCGTTCTACAGCCAAAACGATTCAATTAGCTGTGAGTTCCACTGCAGCACGCAATTTCGCCAAAAAGGGCCTGGATAGCTCAGTCGGCAGAGCATCAGACGTTTAATCTGAGGGTTCAGGGTTCAAGCCCCTGTTCGGGCGAAGGAGCTTCTTTTCTTTTGCGCGGTACGTTGTGCTGCTGACCGCTGTTTACTTAAATCTGGCCTCATGCATCAACGCTGAAAGGCAACAAGCTAAATGACTTTTGCTGATTGCCAAATTGTGGTTGTGGCCGAGTGGTTACTGTGATGGGCTTAAAATCCACTGGGGTCCCCCCACGCAAGTTTGAGTCCTGCCGACTACGCCGACAGCTTGGGCCTGCAATGGGTGGTGTCCCTGCGGCCTCGTAAATCATTTTTAATAAGGACAAAAAAAAACCACCTCTACAGTGATACCCTCGACAGGAGTTGTGCTGATAAAAAACATGTGTACCTCTAAGCTAACGATTACAAGGGCCCTTGGTATTCATGGATATTTCGAGGAGACTTTTCTGAAAGCAGACTGGTGTCTCGCCGTGATCGTATAGTGGTTAGTACTCTGCGTTGTGGCCGCAGCAACCCAGGTCCGAATCCGGGTCACGGCAAGGTTTTTCTGGGTGGGTTTAAATGGGAGCTCAATGGTACTACCTCTTCTAACGATGTTATTTAGCCCTACTTTTCGTGAAAGGCACTTCCTGCAAGTGCTCTGGATGTCTGAGGGAATTGCTCAGTGGGACCTTTTTAAGAGCCCGAGCTCTAAGGTTTAAATTCTATGAGAAAAACTGATAATGAGACGCACCTACTTAGTTCCTTCTTTTTGTTTGTTTTCAGTAGCCCTGTAACTCAGTGATAGTACACTCACTGCCTGTATCATAGATTGCAGTGGACTTGCTATTTGTTCCAAACAACTGCAAATGACAGTGGAAGAATGAGCCTTGTTGTGCCACGAAGTACGTGCAGAGAATGTGTAGGAAGTGCCTTTCACGAAACGGCACATCCTACACATGCTCTGGATGTTCGAGTGAATTGCCAGTGGGACCTATTTCAGAGCCTGAGCTCTCAGTTAATTTGACTTTCACACAAAGATAAGCACGCTGCAAGTTAGCGACATGACTGGGTCCAAAGATGCTCTCCAGGCAAGAAGCAGTGAGTTTTTCTAATTGGTCCTATCATTATCATCCTTTGATTGTTAGTATAATAGGCCTCAATCGCTCTAATTCTCAAATACATTTTGACCTAACAGATGCTTTGACTACACTCGAAGAAACAAATTGGATGCATGGGAGAATCCATCGTTCTACAGCCAAAACGATTCAATTAGCTGTGAGTTCCACTGCAGCACGCAATTTCTCCAAAAAGGGCCTGGATAGCTCAGTCGGCAGAGCATCAGACTTTTAATATTGGAGTTGAAACCAAGATGGCGCCGCTATGTTTGGCTGGCCACTTGCTCGTCTGTTTTCTCGTGTTTGTTTTCGCGTTAGTCTCGTCGCTCACTGTTTACGACCGCTCAACGCTGCTGGATTTACGTCTTACAACTCACCGCCTTTTAAACTCACATTCATTTAAACTTCCACCACCACTGCTGTTATCAATTCCCCATTTCCTGAGGCGCCCTGTCTGTCTGCTACCAGGCAGTAAGCGCCGCAGAAGGCGCGGTCGGAGAGGCGGACTTCATGTCAGGCTGAGGATTTACCTGGATTCGTCATCGCAAAGGGGTGGTAATCAGTCTGGAGTTGGATACGCTAGAAGATCGCGGGAATGCTACCGATGGCTTCGGCCGGTTGGCCTCTACACTGGCGTCCCTTCTCCATGTTGCCGCCGGGTTGGAACATCTACCCGGGGTCGCGTTCAGGAAAACCTCTGTCCGATTCCCTGTGTGACATCGCCACCTGTCAACAACTTGACTACGCTCCACTTGGCACTTTGCAACACCAGATCACTAAATAACAAGACATTTGTCTTCAATGATATCATTTCCTCTCACAATCTGGATTTGTTTTTCCTCACCGAAACCTGGCTTCCCCCAGGTGACGTCAGTGCTTTCTCGGAGCTCCTCCCCTCGGGATACCTCTACCTAAACTCCCCGCGGCAAGCGGGTAGGGGCGGGGGTATAGCCACCGCACATAGACAGTCCCTGAAGTGTCGCCAGTTGTCCACTAGAGGGTATTCCAGCTTTGAGCTGCAAGTTTTTATACTAACACTACCCTGTCCTATTTTATGTGCAGTAATCTACAGGCCGCCCAAATTTAATAAGGTTTTCTTAACTGAGTTCTCAGAGTTCCTAACAGAATTTCTGGCTAAGTTTGATAACATTTTAATTTGTGGTGATTTTAACATTCATGTTTGCTGCCCCTCTGATAAACCTGCTAATGATTTTAAGGCACTTTTAGCTTCATTAGATCTGGTTCAGTCCATATCTGGTCCTACTCATCGGTTAGGTCACACTCTTGACCTTATCATCTCTCGTGGGGTAATTGTGTCAGCTTGTGAGGTTGTGGATTTTCCCATCTCTGACCATTCCCTCATACAGTTTGACATTTGTGCTGTTTCGCCAGAACCTTCTACTACTGCCCCTCATCGTCGTCGCATTATTACCTCATCTACTGTTGAAGATTTTGTTGCTTCATTCTCTGTTTCTGATCTTGCTTCCATCGAGCTATCATCACCTCTTTGCCCGGACGTTTTCATTTCTTCCTTCAACACCATCTGCTCCCAGATTATGGACTCTGTTGCACCCTACAAGGTGAAGTCGACTAATGGTCCTCTGGACCCCTGGCTCAATGACACAACTAGGGCCCTTAAGCGCCAATGTAGACAGGCTGAGCGAAAATGGAAGAAGGATAGGTTGCGGGTGTCGTTGGAGATGTTTAGAGACAGTCTGGCCACATATCAGAGAGCAATGAAGGATGCTAAGGGACAATACCTCTCCTATCTCATCAACAGCAATAGCCACCGTCCTGGAATTTTATTTAACACTATTAATTCTGTTATTAATCCAGTGTCTGTTGTCTTGAATGATGTTTCTGAAAATACATGTAATGCATTCAAGCAATATTTTGTAGACAAGGTTTTGTCTGTCAGGCAAACTATTACTCAACACTCTACTGTTGTCATGCCGTCTAGTGTGGTGCATTGTGTGCTAGAGAACTTTGAGGCTGTTTCTCTTGTGGACCTCAAAAAAGCTGTTCTCGAGTTGAAGCCTACCACCTGCCCTTTAGACGTTGTTCCTGCAAGGATTTTGAAGGAGGCTGTTGACATCATTGGTCCCTGCCTTGTCTCCTTCATAAACAGCTGTCTTATTTTGGGTACTGTTCCTACTGCTCTCAAACATGCCATTATTAGACCGTTGCTTAAGAAACCCAACCTAGACCCCTCCATTATATCAAACTTCCGCCCTATCTCTCATCTATCATTTCTGTCAAAGCTGATGGAGATGCTTGTTTACGCTCAGCTCCAGGCTCATCTCCAACTGAACAGCATTGGTGATAGTTTCCAGTCTGGTTTCAGGACCAGGCACAGCACTGAATCTGCATTACTGAGGGTGCATAATGACATTCTTGAAGCAATGGACAGAAAAAGCTCTATGGTTCTGGTTTTACTGGACCTTACCGCTGCATTTGACACTGTGGATCATGCTATTCTCATCTCTCGTCTACAACATGTTGCTGGTCTGCAGAAAGCGGTGCTGAATTGGTTCTCCTCATACCTCACTAATAGAACCTTTTCAGTAATGCTCAATGACTTCTCCTCCTCAGTTGCCCCTTTGTCATCTGGAGTACCACAGGGTTCCATTCTTGGTCCTATTTTGTTTTCGCTCTATATGCTGCCACTTGGTCAACTTATCTCCAAACACAATGTTCATTTTCATTTCTATGCCGACGACCTCCAGATCTACCTTCCTGTGATTCTGAGTAATCGTTTGGCACTGGACCCTCTCCATAATTGTTTTCAGGACATCAAACAGTGGCTTTCACATAATTTCCTTCATTTAAATGAAAATAAGACTGAGTACATCCTGTTCAGCCCGGATTCACTCAACAGTGTTTTTAGCTCTGGTCAAATGACACCTCAGTTTGCTCAGTCTGTGCGTAACCTGGGTGTTATTTTGGACAAAAACTTGAAGTTTGATAAACAGATTGGTGCAGTAGTGAAGGCGAGTTTTTACCAGTTAAGACTTCTTAGTAAGGTCAAATATTTTTTGTCAAGAGCCGACCTTGAAAAAGCAATTCATGCATTCATCAGTTCGAGGATCGACTACTGTAATGCCCTATACACTGGACTAAATACATCACTCATCAGTCGCCTTCAACTGGTGCAAAACGCTGCCGCACGTCTCCTCTCAAACACATCGAAAAGGTCACACATCACCCCTGTCCTCCGCTCGCTTCACTGGCTCCCAGTGCAGTTTAGGGTGGAGTATAAAGTCCTGTTGTTTGTCTTCAAGGCCATTCATGGCTTGGCCCCAGTATACCTCACTGACTTAGTAAAAGTCTATCAGCCAACCAGAACACTCCGCTCCTCTGATCACATTTCTCTGGTGACTCCATCATACAGATATAAAAAGTTTGGAGGCCGGTCATTTAGTGTTCAGGGACCAAAGTTGTGGAATGCTCTCCCTGTGCACCTCCGAAGCATCACGGTGCTGAGTGTTTTCAAAGCACACCTGAAAACCCACTTTTTTAATCAAGTTTTTAACACATAGCATTGGACTTGATTCTGGTTTCATTTCTTTAATTTGTTTTCTTTTCTTTTCTTTATGTTGTCGTTTGATGTTTGTTTTTGTTCTTTTGGAAAGCGCCTTGTGCACCTTTTGGCTGTTTTAAGGCGCTATATAAATACATTTGATTGATTGATTGATTGATTGATTGATCTGAGGGTCCAGGTTCAAGACCCTGTTCGGGCGAAGGAGCTTCTTTTCTTTTGCGCGGTACGTTGTGCTGCTGACCGCTGTTTACTTAAATCTGGCCTCATGCATCAACGCTGAAAGGCAACAAGCTAAATGACTTTTGCTGATTGCCAAATTGTAGTCGTGGCCGAGTGGTTACTGTGATGGGCTAAAAATCCATTGGGGTCCCCCCACGCAAGTTTGAGTCCTGCCGACTACGCCGACACCTTGGGCCTGCAATGGGTGGTGTCCCTGCGGCCTCGCAAATCATTTTTAATAAGGACAAAAAAAACCCACCTCTACAGTGATACCCTCAACAGGAGTTGTGCTGATAAAAAACATGTGTACCTCTAAGCTAACGATTACAAGGGCCCTTGGTATTCATGGATATTTCGAGGAGACTTTTCTGAAAGCAGACTGGTCTCTCGCCGTGATCGTATAGTGGTTAGTACTCTGCGTTGTGGCCGCAGCAACCCAGGTCCGAATCCGGGTCACAGCAAGGTTTTTCTGGGTGGGTTTAAATGCGAGCTCAATGGTACTACCTCTTCTAACGATGTTATTTAGCCTTTTTTTCTTGAAAGGCACTTCCTGCAAGTGCTCTGAATGTCTGAGGGAATTGCTCAGTGGGACCTTTTTTTCTAAGAGCCCGAGCTCTAAGGTTTAAATTCTATGAGAAAAACTGATAATGAGACTCACCTACTTAGTTGCTTCTTTTTGTTTGTTTTCAGTAGCCCTGTAACTCAGTGATAGTACACTCACTGCCTGTTTCATAGATTGCAGTGGACTTGCTATTTGTTCCAAACAACTGCAAATGACAGTGGAATGATGAGCCTTGTTGTGCCACGAAGTACGTGCAGAGAATGTGTAGGAAGTGCCTTTCACGAAACGGCACATCCTACACATGTTCTGGATGTTCGAGTGAATTGCCAGTGGGACCTATTTCAGAGCCCGAGCTCTCAGTTAATTTGACTTTCACACAAAGATAAGCACGCTGCAAGTTAGCGACATGACTGGGTCCAAAGATGCTCTCCAGGCAAGAAGCAGTGAGTTTTTCTAATTGGTCCTATCATTATCATCCTTTGATTGTTAGTATAATAGGCCTCAATCGCTCTAATTCTCAAATACATTTTGACCTAGCAGATGCTTTGACTACACTCGAAGAAACAAATCGGATGCATGGGATAATCCATCGTTCTACAGCCAAAACGATTCAATTAGCTGTGAGTTCTACTGAAGCACGCAATTTCTCCAAAAAGGGCCTGGATAGCTCAGTCGGCAGAGCATCAGACTTTTAATCTGAGGGTCCAGTGTTCAAGTCCCTGTTCAGGCGAAGGAGCTTCTTTTCTTTTGCGCGGTATGTTGTGCTGCTGACCGCTGTTTACTCAAATCTGGCCTCATGCATCAACGCTGAAAGGCAACAAGCTAAATGACTTTTGCTGATTGCCAAATTGTAGTCGTGGCCGAGTGGTTACTGTGATGGGCTAAAAATCCATTGGGGTCCCCCCACGCAAGTTTGAGTCATGCCGACTACGCCGACACCTTGGGCCTGCAATGGGTGGTGTCCCTGTGGCCTCGCAAATCATTTTTAAAGAGGACAAAAAAAAAACACCTCTACAGTGATACCCTCGACAGGAGTTGTGCAGATAAAAAACATGTGTACCTCTAAGCTAACGATTACAAGGGCCCTTGGAATTCATAGATATTTCGAGGAGACTTTTCTGAAAGCAGACTGGTGTCTCGCCGTGATCGTATAGTGGTTAGTACTCTGCGTTGTGGCCGCAGCAACCCCGGTCCAAATCCAGGTCACGGCAAGGTTTTTCTGGGTGGGTTTATATGTGAGTTCAATGGTACTACCTCTTCTAACGATGTTATTTAGCCCTACTTTTCGTGAAAGGCACTTCCTGCAAGTACTCTGGATGTCTGAGGGAATTGCTCAGTGGGACCTTTTTAAGAGCCCGAGCTCTAAGGTTTAAATTCTATGAGAAAAACTGATAATGAGACGCACCTACTTAGTTCCTTCTTTTTGTTTGTTTTTAGTAGCCCTGTAACTCAGTGATAGTACACTCACTGCCTGTTTCATAGATTGCAGTGGACTTGCTATTTGTTCCAAACAACTGCAAATGACAGTGGAAGAATGAGCCTTGTTGTGCCACGAAGTACGTGCAGAGAATGTGTAGGAAGTGCCTTTCATGAAACAGCACATCCTACACATGCTCTGGATGTTCGAGTGAATTGCCAGTGGGACCTATTTCAGAGCCTGAGCTCTCAGTTAATTTCACTTTCACACAAAGATAAGCACGCTGCAAGTTAGCGACATGACTGGGTCCAAAGATGCTCTCCAGGCAAGAAGCAGTGAGTTTTTCTAATTGGTCCTATCATTATCATCCTTTGATTGTTAGTATAATAGGCCTCAATCGCTCTAATTCTCAAATACATTTTGACCTAGCAGATGCTTTGACTACACTCGAAGAAACAAATCGGATGCATGGGAGAATCCATCGTTCTACAGCCAAAACGATTCAATTAGCTGTGAGTTCCACTGCAGCACGCAATTTCTCCAAAAAGGGCCTGGATAGCTCAGTCGGCAGAGCATCAGACTTTTAATCTGAGGGTCCAGGGTTCAAGTCCCTGTTCGGGCGAAGGAGCTTCTTTTCTTTTGTGCGGTACGTTGTGCTGCTGACCGCTGTTTACTTAAATCTGGCCTCATGCATTAACGCTGAAAGGCAACAAGCTAAATGACTTTTGCTGATTGCCAAATTGTAGTCGTGGCCGAGTGGTTACTGTGATGGGCTAAAAATCCATTGGGGTCCTGTGATGGAAATTTTATTTCTTATGTACTTATTAACCTTTAGAAAGTATATACTCTTATTAATCCTTATTCTTAGACGTAGGCAAGCTTACCAATATAACTGAATGTTCTGTTTCTGTTGTTTGTTGCTAGCAAGCACAGATCCAAACTGTACCTAGTACATGAAGAATACATATTGTGTTTAGCCACTAAGCGTGACGAGCTGATCTTAGAAGTAGCAAAGGTGGGGGCTTAGTAAACTGTATAAAAAGTAATGAAACTTTTTGCTCTTTGCCTTCACATGCTTAGACGTTGTCTGGGTGTGTGAATGCCTTTCTTGCAAGAAATAAAGCTTTAAGATTGTTATACCTTTCGAGAATCTCACTTGTGCTTTATTGATAAATATTTAGGAAAATAATTTCCACCACAAACTGGCGACGAGGATGGGATTGCAAAGCCGATGACTGCCGTGAGGAGGACAATCTGTGGCTCTAACCCCCATTATTAAGGGAAGGAGGATTGTCTGTACCCTCACGACGGCCTAGGTGGACGCAATCCCAGAAAAGAACTCACCAAGATTCAAGCACAAGATGGTGAGAGATTTTGTCTCACTTGTGCTTTATTGATAAACATTTAGGAAACGAATTTCCACCACAAACTGGCGACGAGGATGGGATAAACCCTAAAGTGGCCACAAAGTAAAATCCTCTAAGGTTGCTATAAACAAGGTCAAGATGACGTTTTCATTGGAAACAGAGCAGCTGACGTGGTCACGAAAGCTGCCGCCACACTACCTTTCACTTACAATACAGCTAGGTTTGATGCAGAAACTACAAGTAATGTTGAGCAACTAATGCAACAATTCTCTTCACCAACAGATAAACTCAGATTGGCAGACGGACTCTGGTTGGGCCGAAATGAAAACATTGTTTAACATCTGATTTCTTTCAGGCATATGCAGGATTGACACATGGGTTTGGACCATGTGTCAAAAGGGGGAATGCTGACTGTTATAAAACAAAATTGTTTCACAAAAGGTTTTTCCACAGTGGCAGCTGAATATTGCAGCAGATGCGGCATTTGCACCGCCAACAATGTAGGACGGGGTCAGGTAATGAAACAGGTGGGGCATCCCAGCCCAGATAGACCATTTTCCCATTTGATGATAGTGGTAAAAATGTGTGAACAAACAGGGTTGACCTGGACAAAAGCACTACCAATAGCACTAACATATATGGGAATGAGGCTAAAGGGAAGGTCAAATCTTTCCCACTTTGAAGTTCTTTTCGAACAACCTACTCATATGGGCTGGGAACCAGAAAAACCTAGACCAATACCTGACACCACTTTGTGTGAACATGACATGTTACAGTATTGTTTTGAACTGGGTAAGGTTTTCTATAACGTCACCCAACAGGTTAAAGCAGCATTTCCAGTGGCAGCAGAAGGACCTCTGCATGATATCAGGCCAGGAGACTACGTTCTTGTGAAGGACCTGAGGCGGAAGCATTGGAAGCAGAGGCGCTGGTTTGGGCCATTCCAGATGCTGCTAGTGACCCACACAGCGGTGAAGGTAGCTGAGAGGGCAACCTGGATCCATGGGACACACTGTCGAAAGGTGCCAGTAGAGGACGAGCCATCCCAAATAACAACGCAAGAACAACGACAAACACCATTTATAACTTGGGCGTGTCAGCCGGCTGGTTGGCAAGTGCTTGGACAGGCTCGGTGGCTGAGGGATGAGGAAATCAAGTACAGCTGACCCGTCTGTTTTGGGAGTGGTGAGAACATTCAGCACAGAACTTTGGCGATTTGGAGAAGATGGTAGCGGTTTCACAAGACTGATCATCACTACAAGACTAGCTTTAAGACCTGAAATTCACAGAAAGATCGGTTTGATTTCATTTACTCAAGAAAGTCATGTGGCTTGGAAAAGTTGATGCCTTGTTTGATGTACTGCATTATTAATCTAGATAACAAAGCTGTATCGAGCATATTCATGAAAATGTCTTCTAGAGAATATGATAGTTTTAACAAAACTGCAATGGAGAATCACAAAAATTTGACTAAAGGTGTTGAAGGGTTGAACTATGATGATGATATTGAAAATGATGTACATGCATATGACTGAATGAAGGCTGTTAAGGGAACAAGGATCACTATAGAAGTTGATAAAATGTCATATTACCATGTTTTAAGTTTTCAAAAATGAAAAAGGTGTGGAGTGTGATGGAAATTTTATTTCTTATGTACTTATTAACCTTTAGAAAGTATATACTCTTATTAATCCTTATTCTTAGATGTAGGCAAGCTTATCAATATAACTGAATGTTCTGTTTCTGTTGTGTGTTGCTAGCAAGCACAGATCCAAACTGTACCTAGTACATGAAGAATACATATTGTGTTTAGCCACTAAGCGTGACGACCTGATCTTAGAAGTAGCAAAGGTGGGGGCTTAGAAAACTGTATGAAAAGTAAAGAAACTTTTGCTCTTTGCCTTCACATGCTTAGACGTTGTCTGGGTGTGTGAATGCCTTTCTTGCAAGAAATAAAGCTTTAAGATTGTTATACCTTTCGAGAATCTCACTTGTGCTTTATTGATAAATATTTAGGAAAATAATTTCCACCACAGTCCCCCCACGCAAGTTTGAGTCCTGCCGACTACGCCGACAGCTTGGGCCTGCTATGGGCGGTGTCCTTGCGGCCTTGCAAATCATTTTTAATGAGGACAAAAAAAAAACACCTCTACAGTGATACCCTCGAAAGGAGTTGTGCAGATAAAAAACATGTGTAGCTCTAAGCTAACGATTACAAGGGCCCTTGGTATTCATGGATATTTCGAGGAGACTTTTCTGAAAGCAGACTGGTGTCTCGCCGTGATCGTATATTGGTTAGTACTCTGCGTTGTGGCCGCAGCAACCCCGGTCCGAATCCGGGTCACGACAAGGTTTTTCTGGGTGGGTTTAAATGCGAGTTCAATGGTACTACCTCTTCAAACGATGTTATTTAGCCCTACTTTTCGTGAAAGGCACTTCCTGCAAGTGCTCTGGATGTCTGAGGGAATTGCTCAGTGGGACCTTTTTAAGAGCCCGAGCTCTAAGGTTTAAATTCTATGAGAAAAACTGATAATGAGACGCACCTACTTAGTTCCTTCTTTTTGTTTGTTTTCAGTAGCCCTGTAACTCAGTGATAGTACACTCACTGCCTGTTTCATAGATTGCAGTGGACTTGCTATTTGTTCCAAACAACTGCAAATGACAGTGGAAGAATGAGCCTTGTTGTGCCACGAAGTACGTGCAGAGAATGTGTAGGAAGTGCCTTTCACGAAACGGCACATCCTACACATGCTCTGGATGTTCGAGTGAATTGCCAGTGGGACCTATTTCAGAGCCTGAGCTCTCAGTTAATTTCACTTTCACACAAAGATAAGCACGCTGCAAGTTAGCGACATGACTGGGTCCAAAGATGCTCTCCAGGCAAGAAGCAGTGAGTTTTTCTAATTGGTCCTATCATTATCATCCTTTGATTGTTAGTATAATAGGCCTCAATCGCTCTAATTCTCAAATACATTTTGAGCTATTAGATGCTTAGACTACACTCGAAGAAACAAATCGGATGCATGAGAGAATCCATCGTTCTACAGCCAAAACGATTCCATTAGCTGTGAGTTCCACTGCAGCACGCAATTTCTTCAAAAAGGGCCTGGATAGCTCAGTCGGCAGAGCATCAGACTTTTAATCTGAGGGTCAAGGGTTCAAGTCCCTGTTCGGGCGAAGGAGCTTCTTTTCTTTTGCGCGGTACGTTGTGCTTCTGACCGCTGTTTACTTAAATCTGGCCTCATGCATCAACGCTGAAAGGCAACAAGCTAAATGACTTTTGCTGATTGCCAAATTGTAGTCGTGGCCGAGTGGTTACTGTGATGGGCTAAAAATCCACTGGGGTCCCCCCACGCAAGTTTGAGTCCTGCCGACTACGCCGACAGCTTGGGCCTGCTATGGGCGGTGTCCTTGCGGCCTCGCAAATCATTTTTAATGAGGACAAAAAAAAACACCTCTACAGTGATACCCTCGACAGGAGTTATGCAGATAAAAAACATGTGTACCTCTAAGCTAACGATTACAAGGGCCCTTGGTATTCATGGATATTTCGAGGAGACTTTTCTGAAAGCAGACTGGTGTCTCGCCGTGATCGTATAGTGGTTAGTACTCTGCGTTGTGGCCGCAGCAACCCCGGTCCGAATCCGGGTCACGGCAAGGTTTTTCTGGGTGGGTTTAAATGTGAGCTCAATGGTACTACCTCTTCTAACGATGTTATTTAGCCCTACTTTTCGTGAAAGGCACTTCCTGCAAGTGCTCTGGATGTCTGAGGGAATTGCTCAGTGGGACCTTTTTAAGAGCCCGAGCTCTAAGGTTTAAATTCTATGAGAAAAACTGATAATGAGACGCACCTACTTAGTTCCTTCTTTTTGTTTGTTTTCAGTAGCCCTGTAACTCAGTGATAGTACACTCACTGCCTGTTTCATAGATTGCAGTGGACTTGCTATTTGTTCCAAACAACTGCAAATGACAGTGGAAGAATGAGCCTTGTTGTGCCACGAAGTACGTGCAGAGCATGTGTAGGATGTGCCTTTCACGAAAAGGCAAATCCTACACATGCTCTGGATGTTCGAGTGAATTGCTAGTGGGACCTATTTCAGAGCCTGAGCTCTCAGTTAATTTCACTTTCACACAAAGATAAGCACGCTGCAAGTTAGCGACATGACTGGGTCCAAAGATGCTCTCCAGGCAAGAAGCAGTGAGTTTTTCTAATTGGTCCTATCATTATCATCCTTTGATTGTTAGTATAATAGGCCTCAATCGCTCTAATTCTCAAATACATTTTGACCTAGCAGATGCTTTGACTGCACTCGAAGAAATAAATCGGATGCATGGGAGAATCCATCGTTAAACAGCCAAAACGATCCCATTAGCTGTGAGTTCCACTGCAGCACGCAATTTCTCGAAAAAGGGCCTGGATAGCTCAGTCGGCAGAGCATCAGACTTTTAATCTGAGGGTCCAGGGTTCAAGTCCCTGTTCGGGCGAAGGAGCTTCTTTTCTTTTGCGCGGTACGTTGTGCTGCTGACCGCTGTTTACTTAAATCTGGCCTCATGCATCAACGCTGAAAGGCAACAAGCTAAATGACTTTTGCTGATTGCCAAATTGTAGTCGTGGCCGAGTGGTTACTGTGATGGGCTAAAAATCCACTGGGGTCCCCCCACGCAAGTTTGAGTCCTGCCGACTACGCCGACAGCTTGGGCCTGCTATGGGCGGTGTCCTTGCGGCCTCGCAAATCATTTTTAATGAGGACAAAAAAAAACACCTCTACAGTGATACCCTCGACAGGAGTTGTGCAGATAAAAAACATGTGTACCTCTAAGCTAACGATTACAAGGGCCCTTGGTATTCATGGATATTTCGAGGAGACTTTTCTGAAAGCAGACTGGTGTCTCGCCGTGATCGTATAGTGGTTAGTACTCTGCGTTGTGGCCGCAGCAACCCCGGTCCGAATCCGGGTCACGGCAAGGTTTTTCTGGGTGGGTTTAAATGTGAGCTCAATGGTACTACCTCTTCTAACGATGTTATTTAGCCCTACTTTTCGTGAAAGGCACTTCCTGCAAGTGCTCTGGATGTCTGAGGGAATTGCTCAGTGGGACCTTTTTAAGAGCCCGAGCTCTAAGGTTTAAATTCTATGAGAAAAACTGATAATGAGACGCACCTACTTAGTTCCTTCTTTTTGTTTGTTTTCAGTAGCCCTGTAACTCAGTGATAGTACACTCACTGCCTGTTTCATAGATTGCAGTGGACTTGCTATTTGTTCCAAACAACTGCAAATGACAGTGGAAGAATGAGCCTTGTTGTGCCACGAAGTACGTGCAGAGCATGTGTAGGATGTGCCTTTCACGAAAAGGCAAATCCTACACATGCTCTGGATGTTCGAGTGAATTGCCAGTGGGACCTATTTCAGAGCCTGAGCTCTCAGTTAATTTCACTTTCACACAAAGATAAGCACGCTGCAAGTTAGCGACATGACTGGGTCCAAAGATGCTCTCCAGGCAAGAAGCAGTGAGTTTTTCTAATTGGTCCTATCATTATCATCCTTTGATTGTTAGTATAATAGGCCTCAATCGCTCTAATTCTCAAATACATTTTGACCTAGCAGATGCTTTGACTACACTCGAAGAAACAAATCGGATGCATGGGAGAATCCATCGTTCTACAGCCAAAACGATTCCATTAGCTGTGAGTTCCACTGCAGCACGCAATTTCTCCAAAAAGGGCCTGGATAGCTCAGTCGGCAGAGCATCAGACTTTTAATCTGAGGGTCCAGGGTTCAAGTCCCTGTTCGGGCGAAGGAGCTTCTTTTCTTTTGCGCGGTACGTTGTGCTGCTGACCGCTGTTTACTTAAATCTGGCCTCATGCATCAACGCTGAAAGGCAACAAGCTAAATGACTTTTGCTGATTGCCAAATTGTAGTCGTGGCCGAGTGGTTACTGTGATGGGCTAAAAATCCACTGGGGTCCCCCCACGCAAGTTTGAGTCCTGCCGACTACGCCGACAGCTTGGGCCTGCTATGGGCGGTGTCCTTGCGGCCTCGCAAATCATTTTTAATGAGGACAAAAAAAAACACCTCTACAGTGATACCCTCGACAGGAGTTGTGCAGATAAAAAACATGTGTACCTCTAAGCTAACGATTACAAGGGCCCTTGGTATTCATGGATATTTCGAGGAGACTTTTCTGAAAGCAGACTGGTGTCTCGCCGTGATCGTATAGTGGTTAGTACTCTGCGTTGTGGCCGCAGCAACCCCGGTCCGAATCCGGGTCACGGCAAGGTTTTTCTGGGTGGGTTTAAATGTGAGCTCAATGGTACTACCTCTTCTAACGATGTTATTTAGCCCTACTTTTCGTGAAAGGCACTTCCTGCAAGTGCTCTGGATGTCTGAGGGAATTGCTCAGTGGGACCTTTTTAAGAGCCCGAGCTCTAAGGTTTAAATTCTATGAGAAAAACTGATAATGAGACGCACCTACTTAGTTCCTTCTTTTTGTTTGTTTTCAGTAGCCCTGTAACTCAGTGATAGTACACTCACTGCCTGTTTCATAGATTGCAGTGGACTTGCTATTTGTTCCAAACAACTGCAAATGACAGTGGAAGAATGAGCCTTGTTGTGCCACGAAGTACGTGCAGAGAATGTGTAGGATGTGCCTTTCACGAAAAGGCAAATCCTACACATGCTCTGGATGTTCGAGTGAATTGCCAGTGGGACCTATTTCAGAGCCTGAGCTCTCAGTTAATTTCACTTTCACACAAAGATAAGCACGCTGCAAGTTAGCGACATGACTGGGTCCAAAGATGCTCTCCAGGCAAGAAGCAGTGAGTTTTTCTAATTGGTCCTATCATTATCATCCTTTGATTGTTAGTATAATAGGCCTCAATCGCTCTAATTCTCAAATACATTTTGACCTAGCAGATGCTTTGACTACACTCGAAGAAACAAATCGGATGCATGGGAGAATCCATCGTTCTACAGCCAAAACGATTCCATTAGCTGTGAGTTCCACTGCAGCACGCAATTTCTCCAAAAAGGGCCTGGATAGCTCAGTCGGCAGAGCATCAGACTTTTAATCTGAGGGTCCAGGGTTCAAGTCCCTGTTCGGGCGAAGGAGCTTCTTTTCTTTTGCGCGGTACGTTGTGCTGCTGACCGCTGTTTACTTAAATCTGGCCTCATGCATCAACGCTGAAAGGCAACAAGCTAAATGACTTTTGCTGATTGCCAAATTGTAGTCGTGGCCGAGTGGTTACTGTGATGGGCTAAAAATCCACTGGGGTCCCCCCACGCAAGTTTGAGTCCTGCCGACTACGCCGACAGCTTGGGCCTGCTATGGGCGGTGTCCTTGCGGCCTCGCAAATCATTTTTAATGAGGACAAAAAAAAACACCTCTACAGTGATACCCTCGACAGGAGTTGTGCAGATAAAAAACATGTGTACCTCTAAGCTAACGATTACAAGGGCCCTTGGTATTCATGGATATTTCGAGGAGACTTTTCTGAAAGCAGACTGGTGTCTCGCCGTGATCGTATAGTGGTTAGTACTCTGCGTTGTGGCCGCAGCAACCCCGGTCCGAATCCGGGTCACGGCAAGGTTTTTCTGGGTGGGTTTAAATGTGAGCTCAATGGTACTACCTCTTCTAACGATGTTATTTAGCCCTACTTTTCGTGAAAGGCACTTCCTGCAAGTGCTCTGGATGTCTGAGGGAATTGCTCAGTGGGACCTTTTTAAGAGCCCGAGCTCTAAGGTTTAAATTCTATGAGAAAAACTGATAATGAGACGCACCTACTTAGTTCCTTCTTTTTGTTTGTTTTCAGTAGCCCTGTAACTCAGTGATAGTACACTCACTGCCTGTTTCATAGATTGCAGTGGACTTGCTATTTGTTCCAAACAACTGCAAATGACAGTGGAAGAATGAGCCTTGTTGTGCCACGAAGTACGTGCAGAGCATGTGTAGGATGTGCCTTTCACGAAAAGGCAAATCCTACACATGCTCTGGATGTTCGAGTGAATTGCCAGTGGGACCTATTTCAGAGCCTGAGCTCTCAGTTAATTTCACTTTCACACAAAGATAAGCACGCTGCAAGTTAGCGACATGACTGGGTCCAAAGATGCTCTCCAGGCAAGAAGCAGTGAGTTTTTCTAATTGGTCCTATCATTATCATCCTTTGATTGTTAGTATAATAGGCCTCAATCGCTCTAATTCTCAAATACATTTTGACCTAGCAGATGCTTTGACTACACTCGAAGAAACAAATCGGATGCATGGGAGAATCCAACGTTCTACAGCCAAAACGATTCCATTAGCTGTGAGTTCGCTTCTTTTCTTTTGCGCGGTACGTTGTGCTGCTGACCGCTGTTTACTTAAATCTGGCCTCATGCATCAACGCTGAAAGGCAACAAGCTAAATGACTTTTGCTGATTGCTAAATTGTAGTCGTGGCCGAGTGGTTACTGTGATGGGCTAAAAATCCACTGGGGTCCCCCCACGCAAGTTTGAGTCCTGCCGACTACGCCAACAGCTTGGGCCTGCTATGGGCGGTGTCCTTGTGGCCTCGCAAATCATTTTTAATGAGGACAAAAAAAACACCTCTACAGTGATACCCTCGACAGGAGTTGTGCAGATAAAAAACATGTGTACCTCTAAGCTAACGATTACAAGGGCCCTTGGTATTCATGGATATTTCGAGGAGACTTTTCTGAAAGCAGACTGGTGTCTCGCCGTGATCGTATAGTGGTTAGTACTCTGCGTTGTGGCCGCAGCAACCCCGGTCCGAATCCGGGTCACGGCAAGGTTTTTCTGGGTGGGTTTAATTGCGAGCTCAATGGTACTATCTCTTCTAACGATGTTATTTAGCCATACCTTTCTTGAAAGGCACATCCTACACATGCTCTGGATGTTCGAGTGAATTGCCAGTGGGACCTATTTCAGAGCCTGAGCTCTCAGTTAATTTCACTTTCACACAAAGATAAGCACGCTACAAGTTAGCGACATGACTGGGTCCAAAGAAGGAGCTTCTTTTCTTTTGCGCGGTACGTTGTGCTGCTGACCGCTGTTTACTTAAATCTGGCCTCATGCATCAACGCTGAAAGGCAACAAGCTAAATGACTTTTGCTGATTGCCAAATTGTAGTCGTGGCCGAGTGGTTACTGTGATGGGCTAAAAATCCATTGGGGTCCCCCCACGCAAGTTTGAGTCCTGCCGACTACGCCGACACCTTGGGCCTGCTATGGGTGGTGTCCTTGCGGCCTCGCAAATCATTTTTAATAAGGACAAAAAAAAAACACCTCTACAGTGATTCCCTCGACAGGAGTTGTGCTGATAAAAAAACATGTGTACCTCTAAGCTAACGATTACAAGGGCCCTTGGTATGCATGGATATTTCGAGGAGACTTTTCTGAAAGCAGACTGGTGTCTCGCCGTGATCGTATAGTGGTTAGTACTCTGCGTTGTGGCCGCAGCAACCCCGGTCCGAATCCAGGTCACGGCAAGGTTTTTCTGGGTGGGTTTAAATGGGAGCTCAATGGTACTACCTCTTCTAACGATGTTATTTAGCCCTACTTTTCGTGAAAGGCACTTCCTGCAAGTGCTCTGGATGTCTGAGGGAATTGCTCAGTGGGACCTTTTTAAGAGCCCGAGCTCTAAGGTTTAAATTCTATGAGAAAAACTGATAATGAGACGCACCTACTTAGTTCCTTCTTTTTGTTTGTTTTCAGTAGCCCTGTAACTCAGTGATAGTACACTCACTGCCTGTTTCATAGATTGCAGTGGACTTGCTATTTGTTCCAAACAACTGCAAATGACAGTGGAAGAATGAGCCTTGTTGTGCCACGAAGTACGTGCAGAGAATGTGTAGGAAGTGCCTTTCACGAAACGGCACATCCTACACATGCTCTGGATGTTCGAGTGAATTGCCAGTGGGACCTATTTCAGAGCCTGAGCTCTCAGTTAATTTCACTTTCACACAAAGATAAGCACGCTGCAAGTTAGCGACATGACTGGGTCCAAAGATGCTCTCCTAGCAAGAAGCAGTGAGTTTTTCTAATTGGTCCTATCATTATCATCCTTTGATTGTTAGTATAATAGGCCTCAATCGCTCTAATTCTCAAATACATTTTGACCTAGCAGATGCTTTGACTACACTCGAAGAAAGAAATCGGATATATGGGAGAATCCATCATTCTACAGCCAAAACGATTCCATTAGCTGTGAGTTCCACTGCAGCACGCAATTTCTCCAAATAGGGCCTGGATAGCTCAGTCGGCAGAGCATCAGACTTTTAATCTGAGGGTCCAGGGTTCAAGTCCCTGTTCGGGCGAAAGAGCTTCTTTTCTTTTGCGCGGTACGTTGTGCTGCTGACCGCTGTGTACTTAAATCTGGCCTCATGCATCAACGCTGAAAGGCAACAAGCTAAATGACTTTTGCTGATTGCCAAATTGTAGTCGTGGCCGAGTGGTTACTGTGATGGGCTAAAAATCCATTGGGGTCCCCCCACGCAAGTTTGAGTCCTGCCGACTACGCCGACAGCTTGGGCCTGCTATGGGCGGTGTCGTTGCGGCCTCGCAAATCATTTTTAATGAGGACAAAAAAAAAACACCTCTACAGTGATACCCTCGACAGGAGTTGTGCAGATAAAAAACATGTGTACCTCTAAGCTAACGATTACAAGGGCCCTTGGTATTCATGGATATTTCGAGGAGACTTTTCTGAAAGCAGACTGGTGTCTCGCCGTGATCGTATAGTGGTTAGTACTCTGCGTTGTGGCCGCAGCAACCCCGGTCCGAATCCGGGTCACGGCAAGGTTTTTCTGGGTGGGTTTAAATGTGAGCTCAATGGTACTACCTCTTCTAACGATGTTATTTAGCCCTACTTTTCGTGAAAGGCACTTCCTGCAAGTGCTCTGGATGTCTGAGGGAATTGCTCAGTGGGACCTTTTTAAGAGCCCGAGCTCTAAGGTTTAAATTCTATGAGAAAAACTGATAATGAGACGCACCTACTTAGTTCCTTCTTTTTGTTTGTTTTCAGTAGCCCTGTAACTCAGTGATAGTACACTCACTGCCTGTTTCATAGATTGCAGTGGACTTGCTATTTGTTCCAAACAACTGCAAATGACAGTGGAAGAATGAGCCTTGTTGTGCCACGAAGTACGTGCAGAGCATGTGTAGGATGTGCCTTTCACGAAAAGGCAAATCCTACACATGCTCTGGATGTTCGAGTGAATTGCCAGTGGGACCTATTTCAGAGCCTGAGCTCTCAGTTAATTTCACTTTCACACAAAGATAAGCACGCTGCAAGTTAGCGACATGACTGGGTCCAAAGATGCTCTCCAGGCAAGAAGCAGTGAGTTTTTCTAATTGGTCCTATCATTATCATCCTTTGATTGTTAGTATAATAGGCCTCAATCGCTCTAATTCTCAAATACATTTTGACCTAGCAGATGCTTTGACTACACTCGAAGAAACAAATCGGATGCATGGGAGAATCCATCGTTCTACAGCCAAAACGATTCAATTAGCTGTGAGTTCCACTGCAGCACGCAATTTCTCCAAAAAGGGCCTGGATAGCTCAGTCGGCAGAGCATCAGACTTTTAATCTGAGGGTCCAGGGTTCAAGTCTGTTCGGGCGAAGG
>JAWRVZ010000605.1:5000-20000 GCA_037043235.1 Rhodeus uyekii
TCACAACCGTACAAAGATTCAGCAGGACTCTCAATGACATTCATCATTAATTCACACATGTATATGATTTAATGTTCAGATATTATACTGATATTATATTATACACTAATTTAGCGGTTCCTTCCACACTGGTTTTAGCTTGTTATTTAGAGTTTAATAGAAAACCCTTTCCCCACCATTGACAGAATCTCCTGGCAATCCGTGTTTTTGCTGTTATATAGCTGGGATGTGCTCTAGCTCTTCTCCGGCACATAACCAGGAAAAGGGGGAGAGGGAGGAGGTTAGGGAAAAGAAAGAAAGAGGGGGAGAGAGAGAGAGAGAGAGAGAGGGAGAGAGAGATTAGGGCAAAGGAAGCATGGCCTCCTGTTCAGCTTCGCTCCAATTAACTCCAGATTGGGAAAGTAGGGTTTATGACTCAATCAAAAATGATTTTGGAGGGTTATAGATTTTAATGCTGTTTTTGCTGGGAATGAGAAACTGATATACAAGAGATTTTCATGACTCCTAAAACAGCCGGCAGAGACCCGGCCTGACACCTCGCAGCGCCACGTTACTGGACGTTTGCAACATTTCATCCTGGATCGATTCTGGAGAAATTTCCTCTGAGCTTCTGCTTCAACAAACGTCTTTCTGCCTTTCCTCTGAAACATGTGAAACACGGCCGACAGAAAAGCTCTTTTCTTGTTTTAACACAAGCAGTGTAAGACTTTGGGCTTTAGGGTTTGTCTCAGTCTGTCTGATTGTTCCTGAGCACAGAATAAAGCTGGCCGGCTTCAGTGTGATGGCAGATCCTCTACTGATGATCCGGTTCGTGTGTTTTCTGTCTGCGCTGACACTGACACTCAGAGAATCATAGATGTTGTGGAATAAAAGGGAATTGCACTTCTTCAATTAATGTTGTTATTCATTGTGATTCAATGAACTGGAAACTTTATTAAAAAACATGTCTTGGTATATTGTTTATAATTTTTTGGGAAATATTAATGCTCTAGTTTTTCTGCTCTAACAGTAGAGTAAAGATTATGACGCTGTTAATCTGCAGTGTTGAAAGCATATGAGTGTGTGCCAGAAACGCATCGATAACGCTTTAGGTCACGTAAAATGGTTCAGCGACAAACGCATTTAGAGTTTGTGCGAGATTTAAGACGACACGTTACACGCTGGTGTGCATCGCGTGACGCTAGCACAGTTGAGGATCTGCTTGAATTGATCATAATTGAACAGTTTAAAAATTCTGTTTCTGATCAGCTCATACATCAGCGAACATTGGGTTCAGTCACCGGAGCAGCAGCGTCGTTGGCTGATGATTATGTGCTCACTCACAGAAACACTACTGTTGATTGGAAATTGCATGAAGAAGCGAGAATCGTTTTAGTGGTCGCGGTTCTTTGGGCACGTTTGATCAGTCTGATATTTGTAACTACTGTTGAAGAAAAGGGCATTGGAAAGCAGACTGCCCCATACTTAGAGAAGACAAGATGTGGATACATTTCATTCTGGTGCACTTGCAAATTCGATCTACTCGAGTGATACTGAGACGGATGAAATCCAACTGTTTAATGATTGTTTGTCCTCTTATGCTCCTTTCATTACAGAAGGTCGAGTGTCATTGCCGGGCGGAGTGGAAGTTCCTGTCAAGATTTTGCGAGATACAGGAGCCATGGATTCTTTCATTTTAGAGTCCATTTTGCCCTTTTAAACACAATCTGAGACGGGTGAAAGTGTTTTAGTTCGAGGAATGGGTTTAAATACATTAACAGTTCCTCTGCATAAAGTCATTCTTCACTCTGATTTAGTGACTGGCGAAGTGGTATTGGGATTGCGTCGTGCGTTACCAATTGAGGGAGTTCAGCTAATCTTGGGAAATAAATTAGCAAAAGATCGTGTGTGCGCAAACAAAACACCATTCCCTGTGGTTTCATCTACTGGAGAACCATTTCAACCAAAAATGTCCATGGATTCTGTTGGTGTTGTAACTCGGGCCATGGCTAGAGATGTGGAGTGCTTGGACTCTCAAGAGAAAGAGTTGAAGACATCACATACTCTTTTGTCCATACCTGATTTATCTGTTCTGTCTTTTCCTCTATCTATAGATGAACTGTCTAAGGAACAACGCTCTGATTCCTGCTTGGTTGAGCTGATTACTTCTGCAGTTGAGGACAGTGACATGCCAGATTAAGGCTAGAGGCTACGGTTTGTTGTTGAGGAAATGGATTCCTCATGGTGAGAATTTTGTTGGAGATCCTATTGTTCAGATTGTGGTTCCAACAAAGTTTCGCCAAGCTGTGTTGGAAGTTGCACACCAAAAGTCAGGTCATGCTGGAGTACGAAAAACGTACGATGGTGTTATGCAATATTTTTTTTGGCCATATTTAAAGCGTGACATTTCGGCCTATATTAAATCATGTCATGTTTGCCAGGTAACCAGTAAGTCAAATCAAACGTTGAAACCGGCTCCGTTGTATTCAATTTTGGCAGATTGTGACCCTGAGTTATTTGGAGATAAACCATCTGGAACGGATTGGGCCGAGCACGATATTGACGTGGGAAATGTTTCCCCTTTTAAACAGCGTTATTATCATGTGAGTTCAGAAAAACAAGATTTGAGGAAAGCAGAAATCAAATATGTGCAAGAGAATTGCTATGCTGTTCCTTCGTGTCCAGATTGGTCCTCTCCTGGTCTGTGGGTCAGTAAGGTTCTGTACAGATTTTAGAAAAATAAATGCTGTGACGACACCTGACTGTTCTCCACTCTCTTGGGTGGATGACTGTATTGATCAAGTAGGTTCTGCCAAATATGCATCTAAACTTGACTTACTAAGAGGTTATTGGCAAGTGCCTTTGACTCAGCGAGCTCAAGAAACTTCTTCTTTTGTCACTCCGTCAGGCAGTGTTGAGGTGCTTGTTGGAAGCCAGTTTAACTGTGAACTTGGTAAAGTGTTGCAAGTCCCTTTTGAGCCGCGGGGCGTAACAGACTATATAACCTCACAGCAGCGGCGGGGCGTAACAGACTATACAACCTCACAGCAGCGGCGGGGCGTAACAGACTATATAACCTTACAGCAGCGGCGGGCGTAACAGACTATACAACCTCACAGCAGCGGCGGGGCGTAACAGACTATACAACCTCACAGCAGCGGCGGGCGTAACAGACTATACAACCTCACAGCAGCGGCGGGCGTAACAGACTATACAACCTCACAGCAGCGGCGGGCGTAACAGACTATACAACCTCACAGCAGCGGCGGGCGTAACAGACTGTACAACCTCACAGCAGCGGCGGGGCGTAACAGACTATACAACCTCACAGCAGCGGCGGGCGTAACAGACTATACAACCTCACAGCAGCGGCGGGGCGTAACAGACTATACAACCTCACAGCAGCGGCGGGGCGTAACAGACTATATAACCTCACAGCAGCGGCGGGGCGTAACAGACTATACAACCTCACAGCAGCGGCGGGGCGTAACAGACTATACAACCTCACAGCAGCGGCGGGGCGTAACAGACTATACAACCTCACAGCAGCGGCGGGGCGTAACAGACTATATAACCTCACAGCAGCGGCGGGGCGTAACAGACTATACAACCTCACAGCAGCGGCGGGGCGTAACAGACTATACAACCTCACAGCAGCGGCGGGCGTAACAGACTATACAACCTCACAGCAGCGGCGGGGCGTAACAGACTATACAACCTCACAGCAGCGGCGGGGCGTAACAGACTATATAACCTCACAGCAGCGGCGGGGCGTAACAGACTATACAACCTCACAGCAGCGGCGGGGCGTAACAGACTATACAACCTCACAGCAGCGGCGGGGCGTAACAGACTATACAACCTCACAGCAGCGGCGGGGCGTAACAGACTATATAACCTCACAGCAGCGGCGGGGCGTAACAGACTATACAACCTCACAGCAGCGGCGGGGCGTAACAGACTATACAACCTCACAGCAGCGGCGGGGCGTAACAGACTATACAACCTCACAGCAGCGGCGGGGCGTAACAGACTATACAACCTCACAGCAGCGGCGGGGCGTAACAGACTATATAACCTCACAGCAGCGGCGGGGCGTAACAGACTATACAACCTCACAGCAGCGGCGGGGCGTAACAGACTATACAACCTCACAGCAGCGGCGGGGCGTAACAGACTATACAACCTCACAGCAGCGGCGGGGCGTAACAGACTATATAACCTCACAGCAGCGGCGGGGCGTAACAGACTATACAACCTCACAGCAGCGGCGGGGCGTAACAGACTATACAACCTCACAGCAGCGGCGGGGCGTAACAGACTATACAACCTCACAGCAGCGGCGGGGCGTAACAGACTATACAACCTCACAGCAGCGGCGGGGCGTAACAGACTATACAACCTCACAGCAGCGGCGGGGCGTAACAGACTATACAACCTCACAGCAGCGGCGGGGCGTAACAGACTATACAACCTCACAGCAGCGGCGGGGCGTAACAGACTATACAACCTCACAGCAGCGGCGGGGCGTAACAGACTATACAACCTCACAGCAGCGGCGGGGCGTAACAGACTATACAACCTCACAGCAGCGGCGGGGCGTAACAGACTATACAACCTCACAGCAGCGGCGGGGCGTAACAGACTATACAACCTCACAGCAGCGGCGGGGCGTAACAGACTATACAACCTCACAGCAGCGGCGGGGCGTAACAGACTATACAACCTCACAGCAGCGGCGGGGCGTAACAGACTATACAACCTCACAGCAGCGGCGGGCGTAACAGACTATACAACCTCACAGCAGCGGCGGGCGTAACAGACTATATAACCTCACAGCAGCGGCGGGCGTAACAGACTATATAACCTCACAGCAGCGGCGGGGCGTAACAGACTATATAACCTCACAGCAGCGGCGGGGCGTAACAGACTATACAACCTCACAGCAGCGGCGGGCGTAACAGACTATACAACCTCACAGCAGCGGCGGGGCGTAACAGACTATACAACCTCACAGCAGCGGCGGGGCGTAACAGACTATACAACCTCACAGCAGCGGCGGGGCGTAACAGACTATACAACCTCACAGCAGCGGCGGGCGTAACAGACTATACAACCTCACAGCAGCGGCGGGGCGTAACAGACTATACAACCTCACAGCAGCGGCGGGGCGTAACAGACTATACAACCTCACAGCAGCGGCGGGGCGTAACAGACTATACAACCTCACAGCAGCGGCGGGGCGTAACAGACTATACAACCTCACAGCAGCGGCGGGGCGTAACAGACTATACAACCTCACAGCAGCGGCGGGGCGTAACAGACTATACAACCTCACAGCAGCGGCGGGGCGTAACAGACTATACAACCTCACAGCAGCGGCGGGGCGTAACAGACTATACAACCTCACAGCAGCGGCGGGGCGTAACAGACTATACAACCTCACAGCAGCGGCGGGGCGTAACAGACTATACAACCTCACAGCAGCGGCGGGGCGTAACAGACTATACAACCTCACAGCAGCGGCGGGGCGTAACAGACTATACAACCTCACAGCAGCGGCGGGGCGTAACAGACTATACAACCTCACAGCAGCGGCGGGGCGTAACAGACTATACAACCTCACAGCAGCGGCGGGGCGTAACAGACTATACAACCTCACAGCAGCGGCGGGGCGTAACAGACTATACAACCTCACAGCAGCGGCGGGGCGTAACAGACTATACAACCTCACAGCAGCGGCGGGGCGTAACAGACTATACAACCTCACAGCAGCGGCGGGGCGTAACAGACTATACAACCTCACAGCAGCGGCGGGGCGTAACAGACTATACAACCTCACAGCAGCGGCGGGCGTAACAGACTATATAACCTCACAGCAGCGGCGGGGCGTAACAGACTATACAACCTCACAGCAGCGGCGGGGCGTAACAGACTATACAACCTCACAGCAGCGGCGGGGCGTAACAGACTATACAACCTCACAGCAGCGGCGGGCGTAACAGACTATACAACCTCACAGCAGCGGCGGGGCGTAACAGACTATACAACCTCACAGCAGCGGCGGGGCGTAACAGACTATACAACCTCACAGCAGCGGCGGGGCGTAACAGACTATACAACCTCACAGCAGCGGCGGGGCGTAACAGACTATACAACCTCACAGCAGCGGCGGGGCGTAACAGACTATACAACCTCACAGCAGCGGCGGGGCGTAACAGACTATACAACCTCACAGCAGCGGCGGGGCGTAACAGACTATACAACCTCACAGCAGCGGCGGGGCGTAACAGACTATACAACCTCACAGCAGCGGTGGGGAAAGAGTTGATCTGAGTTGTTCGGTGTTGAAGCTGATCTGAACCGAACTGTTTCCTGCAGCTTCACAAATGAATCTCACGTTTAATGATTGATTCTGTTATTTTACTCTTTATCACTGTGAAACTGCTTTGAAATAATCTGTTGTGTAAACACTAGAGAAATGTTGTAATAAGAAAATGTGTGTTTGTGTGTGTGTGTATGAGTGAGTGCGAGTGTGTGAGGGGTGTGTACCGGAGAAGGCGCTGCAGGCAGCAGGGCTGTGCAGGTGCGGCGCAGGTTTTTTTTCTCCGCTGCAGCTCCAGGTCAGGACGCGTCGTCTAGACGGGCTCGGGGTCGCTGACTCGGTCCGGCAGTCGCTGGAGACGTATGTGTGTGTGTAAGCACAGGACAGGGGCAGCGGGACCTGGATCTGCTCCTGACAGGACTTCCAGGACGGAGACTCCAGTGAAGCCGTCACGTACGCTGCGCTCGTGTCCTGAGAGTACGGAGACGCTCTGGCTCTGCTCCTGCTTCTGGAGGCTTTGGCTTTCGGCGGTTTGCGAGAGTCCTGAGGAGTTGCGAGGCAGTTCTTATACGACAGAGCCGGTCTGGATCTGCTCTGGTCCTGCGAGAGCTGCATCTCTTTATATTCCACGTCCCTGCAGAGAGACACGGGTCAGAGGTTCTGCTCGAGCGCAGACATGCGTCAGGGAGGTGAAAGGTCACTCACGTGAGGACGGAGTTGACACTGACGATGCAGTGCGGCCGAGACGAGCGACTGTTGTGGACGATGGTGGCGCAGCTCTGCACCCAAACCCAGCCGCCGTGCTTCGACAGCAGACGGTAGTATTTGGTGGTTACCTGCCCCTTCACCAGCACTGATACACACACACACACACACACACACACACACACACACACACAGTGAGACACAGACACACACACACACACACACAGTGAGACTCATGCAGTGTGTATTGCAGATCAAGGCTTTGACTCACGGAGATGATGAGCGTATCGCAGCTGGAAGACGTCACAGCCGTGGACGTGATGATAGAGAGTCTTCTCAATCAAATCCTGTGGCTCATGTCCGGTTAACTCGGCCACCCTGACACAAACACAAACACAAACACACACACAGTGAGACATACACACACACACACACACAGACACAGTGAGACACACACAGACACACACACACAGACACAATGAGACACACATATACACACACACAGTGAGACACACACACACAGTCAGACACACACACACACACACAGTGAGACACACATACACACACACATACACACACACAGTGAGAGACACACACAGTGACACACACTCTGCTGTAAGAGGCTCTGCTGAATGAGCCGAACGGTTTATTCTTCTGTTTGTTGAGACTCTGAGACTCTAAAGATGATTCTAGTTCTTCTGGGAAGTTTGCATTTACAAGTTGGAAACTCCTAATTACAATGTCAGGTTATGATGTAATTTCTATAAAATGATGAATAATGTTTTATTAGTTTTATAAAGATGTAAATTGTGTCATTATATATACAGTAATACCTCGGTTTACGAGCGACTTGGTATACGAGCAAATCGGTGTACGAGCATGGAGAAAAAATTTCCCTCACCCATACACAGTTTTGTGTGGAAAAAGTCCTAACGCTCAGCATCCTTGTGCGCATTTTTACATGAAATATCCTAATGACAGCCTCTCATAACACAGTCAGGAGGTTCCAACCCCTTTATCACCCCTTAACTCATTCATTGGCTGCATCATTCACCACAGTGATACTTTTATAAGTGGTTTACTGCAGTTTTACCTCATATTCTAAACATTAATTAATTGTGATCGCTATTGTTCACATAGTGAAATATACACATACAGTACCTCTAAGCAGTAACTGTCATGTTCATGAATTCAGTGTCTCCTAGTTCTGCCTGTGTGTGTGTGTGTGTGTGTGTGTGTGGTTACTGAACACCCGGTTTCGTTTGTGGCTCCCGCGAGTTCGTTCGTCCGCGGCTCCCATGTTCCACGACTTTAACTCTGGATTATCACTTTGGTTGTTTTCTGCACTATTATTATAAATTCACTCATTTGCTTTCATCCTTGCTTTCCCCCCTCCTCCCTCCTCTCTCTCCTCCACTCACGCTGCTCAAACCTGAAGTGCATTACAGTAAATTGTCAAGTATTTTTAGAGTTTGTCAATTATTAATTAGTATTTATATGAGATCTTAACGGTTACAATTTTAACTGCAATAGGGTAAAACCAAAAAATATTTAAAATGGGCATTTGTGGTCATGTGGAACGAATTAATTGATTTTTAGTGCATTCTTATGGGGACATTTGTTTTGGTGTATGAGCATTTTGGTTTACGAGCTCGCTCTTAGAACGAATTAAACTCGTAAGCCAAGGTATTACTGTATTATGTTTTTCTGCATGCAGCTTATTTTAGTTTTATTGTAAATGGGGGAGAAAGAAGAAAAGCATTTAATCAAATGTCCAGTGAATACAGAAGATGGAGTGCGTTCATAGAAACATGAAGCTCTTCCTCAAATACACAAACATTTAAACCGAACATTTAAAACGAAACATTTACTGGAGAAGAAGCAAAACACTGAATATATTAAGATGAAATGAGTTTGTGCTTAAAATATCCGTCAGTGGAATGAGAAAAATAATCGTAATTTGAAGATGAAATAAGAGGATTTATTTGACAGAATCTCACCTGCTGTCCAGGAAGATGAGCTTCAGGTCGAGACTCGCGCGGAACATGAACATGTTTCTGTGGAGTTTGACCTCTGTCACGCCGCTGGGAGGAAGAGACTGACCGACCGCCACCAGACCCACCACCTGATAGCAGGACTCGTACACACACACATCCATCAGCAGCTGCCGCAGCTTCAGATACCCACTGCAGTGAATCACCTGAGAACAGAGAGAGGAGTGAACACACTGACGAGTTCTTCTTCGGATAGGTTCTTTCTGGATAAACCATCTGTCGGAGGTCGAGTTATGCTCAAAGTGGTTCTTGTAAATCTGCATTATGAAGATCGCACCTTGGACACCTTCACTTTTCTTGATGAGGGTTCAGAGAGGACTATTCTGCTCTCTACTGCTGTTCAGGCCTTGGGCATCCAGGGTGTTTTTGATCTTCCATTGCAGACAGTAAGAGATGACATTCAAGTCCTTCATGGTTCCTCCATATCCTTTCAGATCTCTCCCCTCTGTAAACCCCAAACCAGTTTTAAGATCAATCATGCCTTTACTGCAGACCGTCTTAACCCGTCACGCCAGTCTTGCCCTGTAGAACAACTACAACAGAAGTACAGACATCTGCGTGGTCTTCCAATCCATCCACTTAATGAAGTCCTACCTTTACTTCTTATCGGTTCTGATCAGCCTTACCTCATCACTCCTACAATGCCTGTTCGATGGGGTGGCGCAGGTGCACCAGCTGCAGTTCATACTAGGATGGACTCTCCAGGGCTCGATACCTTCCTTGGGTTGGCCTTCTGCTACAAGGCAATGTCTGCTAACCTCCGTGGCTCCAATTCAGGATGAACTTTTCCAGAACGTTCAGCGACTGTGGCAGTTGGATCTGGTTCCGCAGTCAGAGGGTAAAGAGGTCACTCGTTCCAAGCAACTACCTCTGTAAACTCGCTGTTGTCATCCGAGCTGTGCCTAAACATGTCCAAGTCTGCATTCTCCAGAGCGTCCTGAAGCACGCCCGCCGTTTGGTCCATCCATCGCGCGGCCCCTCTCTGTACAGGCGCTTCCTGTTTCAGCCTCTGTTTGTATTTTGGAATCAGGAAGATGGCTGCATGATCAGACTTTCCGAACGCATTCAGAGAACATCCTGTAGCAGAGAGTGGAGACATAAAGGCCATGTTCCACCAGGTCAGTCTTTTACCTGAGGACCGTCATCTACTCCGTTTCCTTTGGCGGGACTTGAAGATGGATGAGGCACCTAAGATTCTTGAGTGGCAAGTGTTACCCTTCGGCACAACCTCCAGTCCATTCTGTGCCACCTACGCACTACAATGGCAAGTACGGCAACACACCCAGACGGATGAAGCGATCCGGTTTTCAGTGGAAAAATGTTTCTATGTCATTAACTGCCTACAGAGCCGACCTACTGCTGATGCAGTGCGAAGCCTGATCGATCGCCTACGGAGTATTCTTTCTCCTGCAATGATCCTGGTGTACTGAGCCACCTACCAAGTAGTGCCCAAGCTGCAAGTGTGGAACTGTGGTTGACACAGGAGAACTCTGACATTCCTGAGTCTACGCTGGGTCTGAGCTGGATTTGGCAGGCAGACACACTGTCCTACAAACACCGACCTGTGATATATAACACACCCACTTTGAGGAATATCTATAAGGTCCTCGCTACACAGTATGACCTTCTGGGAGGGCTTCTACTATATACGACTCGTGCGAAGGTCATTATAAAACAGTAGTGGAACAAACAAAGAGAGTGGGATGACCCCAACTTGCCACCTGAACTCCTCCAGTCTTGGAAGGCATGGGAGGAGGAACTGCGATATCTTCCTTGTATCACCATTCCACGGCCTTACATTCCTCCAGAGGTGGGGATGGGTGCAGCAACACATGAGGTACATCTCTTTTCAGATGCCTCTGAACTTACCTCCGGAGTGCTGACCAGGACGACCAGACTTACCTGTTACGCTCTCGTGCAACTCCTAAAAGAGCCTACTCTAATCCAAGGTTGGAACTCTGTGGAAGTCTAGTTGCAGCCCAGTTTGCAAAGTTGCTTCAGAACTAATTGACCCTAAGCATCAAGTCAACTACTTTGTGGACAGACTCTACCACTGTCCTCCAGTGGCTGAATTCAGAGTCCTGTCGCTACAAGGTCTTTGTGGGAAACAGAATTGCTGAGATCCAAGAGCTGACAGATAAGTGTTCTTGGTATTATGTTTGCTCTGCCGACAACCCCGCTGACGACCTCACGAAAGGAAAACCTCTTCAATATCTCACAGCACCAAACCGATGGTGTCAAGGACCATCTTTTCTTCTCCAGGATCCCAAGAATGGCCAGTAATACCTCGAACTGAGGCCCAGGAAAACCAGGTTGAACAACAGAAATCTGTATTCAGTGGAAGCTCTGATCAGAACACTGGTCAGAACTATAACACCTGGCAGGAACTCTTGGAATTCACTGCCCAAGAGATCAGAGCTACCCTTACTCCAGGAACTTCTCCACAGGCTGAGGATTACCGCCAGGCTGAGCTCCATATCATCAAACAGGTACAGCAGGAATCCTTCCCTTATGACTACAAACTGTTAGAGAGTGGAAAGTCGCTCAGGTTCGGAAGCCGACTAATTACCCTAGCCCCTCAAATGGATCCGGTCAGTGGTGTGATCAGGGTAGGAGGTCGTTTGAGGAGAGTTACGGGTTCTGAGGATTTCTTCGTCTTTACAAACCTGCCTTCCATTCTTGTAGAGTGGATTGCTTTGGACCCCTGCTGGTCAAAATCGTAAGACGCACAGAGAAGCGTTGGGGTATTGTCTTTAAATATCTGACCACAAGAGATGTCCATTTCGACTTACTCCCTAGCATAAGCACAGATTAGTTCCTCATGGCTCTCAGAAGGTTTGTCGCAAGAAGAGGGACACCAGCGGAATTATGGTCAGATCGAGGTACAAACTTTCGTGGGGGTGAAAGAGAGTTACGGGAAGCTTATGACGCACTGATTCCTGACATACAGCGTCAGCTTGCCCGTCAGAAGATCCACTTTCACTTTAATCCTCCATCGGCCCTTCACTTTGGTGGAGTTTGGGAGAGGGAGGCGAGATCTGTTAAATCAGCCTTGTACACAGTTTTGAAGAAGAAGAAGAAGAAGAAATGTTACATATATATATAGCGCTTTTCCAGAGCTCAAAGCGCTTTACATAGTACGGGGGAATCTCCTCAACCACCACCAATGTGCAGCATCCACCTGGATGATGCGACGGCAGCCATATTGCGGCAGAACGCTCACCACACACCAGCTTAATGGTGGAGAGGAGACAGAGTGATGAAGCCAATTAGTATGGGGGGATTAGGAGGCCATGATGGACCAAGGCCAATGGGCAAATTTGGCCAGGATGCCGGGGTTACACCCCTACTCTTGCGAAAGACATCCTGGGATTTTTAATGACCACAGAGAGTCAGGACCTCGGTTTAACGTCTCATCCGAAAGACGGTGCTTGTTGCAGTACAGTGTCCCCGTCACTATACTGGGGCGTTAGGACCCACACAGACCGCAGGGTGAGCACCCCCTGCTGGCCTCCTAACACCACTTCCAGCAGCAACCTAGTTTTTCCCAGGAGGTCTCCCATCCAGGTACTGACCAGGCTCAGCCCTGCTTAGCTTCAGTGGGCAACCAGTCTTAGGCTACAGGGTGATAAGGGTGATGGGATCACAGTCATTTTCAAAGTCAAGTCAAGTCAAGTCACCTTTATTTATATAGCGCTTTTTACAATGTAGATTGTTTCAAAGCAGCTTTACAGGAAAAACAATATAAACAAAGTTTGTTGGGCTGAACAGAAGCCCCAAAAGAGCAGGCGAATCAATACAATTGATGAATTTTAAGTGTTAAGTTTCCCCAACTGAGCAAGCCATAGGTGACAGCGGCAAGGAACCAAAACTCCGGCAGGTGACGTAACGAATGAGGAAGTCCTAATGACCGTCTTGCTAGAAGTGGAGGCCATCCTGAACTCAAAACCCTTAGGCTATGTGTCATCAGATGTGGCGGATGCTGATCCAGTTACACCAAATAGTCCTCTAATGAGGCGGCCCGATGGATCTCTACCTCCAGTCATTTACCCAGAATCCGAGATGTTAAGTCGTCGACCCTGGAGACATTCACAGATCCTTGGAGACAGATTCTGGTCTAGGTTCATAAGGGATTACCTTCCTAGCCTATAGACCCGGCCGAAATGACAAGCCTCTCCTCCCGACTTGAAGGAGAAAACAATTATTCTGATTGTAGATCCCAAACTAGCTCGGAGCTTATGGCCTGTGGGACAAGTCGTCAAGACTCACCGAAGCTTGGATGGCCATATATATACGGTCAGCCGATGTGGAGATAAAGGGCCTAGTTTATTCTAGACCAGTAGCTCGCCTGCTCAGATTGCCAGCCTGCATCTACGCTGATATTGTTCTCTGTTTATTCCGAGGTTACCGTGGTCAGCCGGATCCGGGCCGTATCCAGATCAGATGAAGGACCTGGACACGAGCACAGCACTACCTGAAGTGTCTGCGGAGACCGTGACTCTACTAGACCCTCCCCTGTGTAGATCATGAACTCATCTCCAATCGGACCAAATTAGACTTAATATTAGACTTGAATTATCAATATAATTAATCAAACTATCAATAAATCAAATCGATCAATAATCAAAACTTAACACTTAATATTCATCAATTGTATTAATTCGCCTGCTCTTTTAAGGCTGCCGTTCAGCCAAACAAACTTTGTTTATAATGTTTTCCTGTGACCACTGTAAAGCTGCTTTGAAACAATCTGTATTGTAAAAAGCGCTATATAAGTAAAGGTGACTTGACTATTTGTGCTCTGACCGGCACCCAGGGGGGTTTACTCAACCATTATAAACATTGACAGTCCAGAAGTCTCTCTCCACACACTCACACTCTCGCACACACATACTCTCACGGATTCCTCTGACACTCACACACACACTCACTCTCTCTCATATACACTCACACACACACACCACACACACACGTCTTTTTGACCAGCGTGTGTTTTATTCTTTGGTTGACTTAAACCACTTGTCTATTGACAATGTAAATTTTAAACAAATCCCTGGAGTTTGATTGATGGAGCTGCTCCAGCGCTGAGGCGAGCGGGTGGAGTGGGTGGAGCAGGTGGTGTCGCGCGAGCTGTCGGCGGTTCTTTGCTACACTGAGTGAGTTTGATGGTCAGTTTCTGCAGTAAGTGACTCTGCATGAGGCTTTCGTTTGCTTTTCTTCATGACATTTGCAATGCAAAACTCGGGTTTGAGATGCACTCACAGAAATACAACGAAGAGAGAATATCGTTTTACCGCCCATCATCTGTGAGTCTGAATGAAAGCGTGTGTTCATGATTCACAGCTGAAAACTGACCTTATACCCGCCGCACGTGAGTCCTGCGTTCCTCTTCGCCAACACACACTTCATGCGCAGGAAGAACGAGCGCTCGAGCTCAAACTCTGGAACACACACACCACAGCCTTGAGATACATGTACATGTGTGTGTGAGAGAGAGAGACAGAGAGTGTGTGTGTGTGTGTGAGAGATAGAGTGTGAGTGTGTGTGTGTGTGTGAGAGAGAGAGAGAGAGTGAGTGTGTGTGTGTGTGAGAGAGAGACAGACAGAGAGTGTGTGTGAGAGAGAGAGACAGAGAATGTATGCGTTTGTGTGTGTGTGATAGAGATAAAAACAGAGAGAGAGTGTGTGTGTATATATGAGAATGTATGTGTTTGTGTGTGTGATAGAGAGAGAAACAGAGAGTGTGTGTGTGTGAGAGTGTGTGTATATGAGAGAGACAGAGAGTGTGTGTGTGAGAGAGAGAGACAGAGAGAGAATGTGTGTGTGTGTGTGTGTGTGTGTGAGAGAGAGAAACAGAGAGAGAGTGTGTGTGTGTGTGTGTGAGAGAGAAAGAGAGAGAGAGAGACAGAGAGTGTGTGTGTGTGTTTATGAGAGAGAC
>JAWRVZ010000605.1:25000-37500 GCA_037043235.1 Rhodeus uyekii
TTTTGATTTAAAAGGGTTAAAATAGCAGATTATTGTGAAGCAATAATTCTAACTTCTGATAAATCCATGACGATGTCGATGAGCATACAAATAAAAACAGTAAAGATTTTTTACGAGCATCTATTCAGTGCGTCGATGAACTCCAGTCCTCCATTTCTCGAGTCCGTCTGTATTCCCATTTTTACATTTGTCCTTTTTTATTCCTCTCGAGAGTCCTTTCGATTATCCAGCGCTTTGATCGAGAGAGAGATGGATAGAAAGAGAGAGAGAGAGAGAGAGAGAGAGAGGGCGGTCATCGAGACTCTCGTTACGTCAGTCTCTTGAGAGGATGTTGATGTCTAAAGAAAAATATATATATTATTGAATTATTGGCTGTTTGACCAAATTAGTTAGTTTTTTTTTCTGCATGTTTCTTGTCCTTTAACAATTAAAACATTTGATTCCGGAAACCGAGAACTGAAATATTTCCGTGAAGCTTCGGCTCTGAGGAAAAGTTTGGTCTGTTGATCATATATGCGATTATTCGAGAAAACCATAAACTTTCGGATCACTGGGATCTTCTAAAACTGAAACTAAATAAATCAATATCATCATAATTGTGTTGAAACCGTTTGTGCGCATTTGTTCAAATACGTGTTTATGTGGAGGAAAATATTAAGTAATTAAGTAATGATTATCAGCTTCGAGAAGATGAATTTGTTCCAGATATTCATGTTCGGATCTTGATATTGTGTTGTTGTGATTGTACTCGTCTGATTCTGACAACACGTTTACACATTTAATTCTAAATTGACAGCCATGACTCACTCTCTCTCTCTCTCTCTCACACACACACACACATATTCTCTATCTCTCGCTCACACACACACACTACATGTAGGTAAAATATAAAATAAAGCATCTATTGTGTAGTTTAGATTAAGTGTAGATTGAATCTATCGTGTAGTTTATCTGTAATCAGATTCATCGGGATAATAAGCAGTTTGTTGGGAGTTTTGCGGGATAATTTGTGGGATGTGTAGATCTGGATCATTTACTTCATTTACAGTCTTTGTTACAGTGTTACATGTAGTTACTGCAATAATGAATACAAATGATACATAATTACATGCGACTAACACTAAATCAACCCCGACATACTGTAGCATTAATTATTATTACTCATTACTGAAATATATAATTAACAAGAACACCAGCAAGCATTTTCTGAAGCTGTTCGCTTTATTTACACAATTTATTTGTATTCAACAATTATATCCTGGTTCTGGTTTAATGTTGAAACGGTCTTTTTAACTGGAACCTTAATCAAGTTTCAAACAATTATACTGTGTTGGTGTATAAATATACAACTTAGTTTTATTAACATTAAAGGTTTAATTTGAATCAATGCAAAATCCCGACGGAGGAATCGATACTTTCCCATTTCTGACTTTCATCAAAGCGATAAATGCTGAAATAAATTATATTTTAGGGAAATTAGTTTATGTTATGTTGGTATTTAAAAGTTTGTATTATATATGATTGTGTTGAAGGGTTGAGACCCGCTGAAGAATTAAAATCTCTAATAATAAAGATCATGTTGGTCTGATAAAAACAGTCGGTTCTGCAACATCTCGATTATATTGAGTTTGTTCTCATGAAAATCTGAACAATAGAGTTTTTGCGACAGCGAACCATGTTGAGAAACCCTGAAGTGATTGAAATGGGAAAGTATTTTCCATCGATTCCTCCGACGCTGCATAGATTACAAATAAACCTTTAATGGTAATAAAAATAAAAGTTGATTTTGTGGAACCGCTGTATATAATTAAACTGAGTTAATGTGTGTGTGTGAGAGAGAGTATATGTGTGTGTGTGTGTTTGGTGCTCTATACTTCATTATCCCTGTATGTATAAGAAAAAATCCTGTTTTATATTTATAAGATAAATATAATTTTTAAATAAGTTTAAAGTGAGTAATTTTACTGTTGAGCTAACAATACGTTTATATGAAGTATCTTTATTACAAGGAGTATAGTTTTGAAACAAAATTGGAAATGGAATATGAACAGTATTATAGTAGTATTGAAGAAATAACGATCTGAATAATTTTCGGTCTGTTTATGTCTAAAAGCGACACTGGAAACTCATTTGCTCTCGTCTATAGATGTGATCGACAATAAAAGCAAAACAATTAATCTTTACATATTTTCTTTGATATTTGGCATCATTCACTAATTCAATGAATGATGCGCTTGAAAGGATTTATGCTGAAAGTTCGAAATATGGTTTTCGAATAATTATTCATATGAAATAAACAGATGATGCAGTAATGAGGCAGTAAAGTCCGTTTTCTGCGCAATCCTGCCCTCTAGAGTTCAGAGTTCAGTTCTGTGTGGTTCTGTGAGGTTCTGTGTGGTTCTGTGAGGTTCTGTGAGGTTCTGTGAGGTTCTGTGTGGTTCTGTGAGGTTCTGTGTGGTTTTGTGAGGTTCTGTGAGGTTCTGTGTAGTTCTGTGTGGTTCTGTGTGGTTCTGTGAGGTTCTGTGTGGTTCTGTGTGGTTCTGTGAGGTTCTGTGTGGTTCTGTGTGGTTCTGTGAGGTTCTGTGAGGTTCTGTGAGGTTCTGTGTGGTTCTGTGTGGTTCTGTGAGGTTCTGTGAGGTTCTGTGAGGTTCTGTGAGGTTCTGTGTGGTTCTGTGAGGTTCTGTGTAGTTCTATGAGGTTCTGTGTGGTTCTGTGTGGTTCTGTGAGGTTCTGTGTGGTTCTGTGTGGTTCTGTGAGGTTCTGTGAGGTTCTGCGAGGTTCTGTGTGGTTCTGTGTGGTTCTGTGTGATCTGCTGAAGATCTTGTGGAGGTTAGGGTTTGTAATGGTTGTGGCAGCGGCTGTGAAACACATAATCACTGACCAGTTACACACAATCATCCAGATAAACAGGCTGAGATGATTAAACGCTGGTGTTGTGCTGTCGGTGTGTGTGTGTGAGAGAGAGAGAGAGAGAGAGAGAGAGAGTGTGAGTGTGTGTGTGTGTGACGGAGAGAGAGAGAGAGAGTGTGAGTGTGTGTGTGTGACAGAGAGAGAGAGAGAGAGTGTGAGTGTGTGTGTGTGTGACGGAGAGAGAGAGAGAGAGAGTGTGAGTGTGTGTGTGTGTGACAGAGAGAGAGAGAGAGAGAGTGTGAGTGTGTGTGTGTGTGAGAGAGAGAGAGAGAGTGTGTGTGTGTGTGAGAGAGAGAGAGAGAGTGTGAGTGTGTGTGTGTGTGAGAGAGAGAGAGAGAGTGTGTGTGTGTGTGAGAGAGAGAGAGTGTGAGTGTGTGTGTGTGTGAGAGAGAGAGAGAGAGAGTGTGTGTGTGTGAGAGAGAGAGAGAGCGTTTAGGTCAGTTAAACTGAAAACACTCTTTGTCTCTCATAAAGCTGTGTTGCGCAGCTGAATGAATCTGTGATCTGCTTCAGCTACCGGACCGGCTCTGGTATCGTCAGCATATGGGAAGCGTTTATTCTCAGGCCTGACGCCGTCTGACCCTGTAAAGCTGCTCAATTATCTGGACTAACCCTATCGACCCGCCGCGCTTCCCGGCTCACAGCACTGTTTTCATGAAGTGCGTTCAGAATAATCCCAAATCTGGAATTACAGGCTGTTTTCATTAGTCTGATCACACAAACACACTCTGTCGGTGGAGTGATGTCCTGAACGCTGATGAAACGCAGACGAAGCGTCGCTCGCTGAGGAATGGACGACCTGCTCTGGAAAATGTAGCTCTGCATGTATAATATCAGTCTTTTATCCCGTGGCCCCGGGGACTAATAACTCCTGCTCGGTTTGGTGGCCCCTGGACGGGAGTTCTTCCCGATGGCAGACATATGGCTTCCGGCTGAGCAGGTACAGCAGATGCCAAATCCAGAATGTTCCTCTGGCTCTCCTCACAAGAGCTCCCGGTCCCGGAGTCGGTCTGCCGGCAGCGGGACGGCCCCGGGGTCATGAGGGAAGCAGGAGAACCACACACTCCTTCAGATCTCAGGGTTTCTTTTACATTGAAACTGTTCTCGTTGGTTTTAGTGCAGATTTGATGAACAGTGAAACTCTCTTCCTCGTTACATCAGGGAAACACCAGTGAGAAAACACTTCTCAATTAAACTAATTGTGTTGAAAATAAACAGATAATTAAATCACAGGACCATTTTCATCTCGTTTAATAAATGTGGGTCCAATTATCTCCAACCTCAGTGTGAGCCAACGTTTCCATGAAAGAGAAACACGCATGTTTTATTTCAGAAAGCGGCCTGTTAAAGATTACAGCTATTATTCCCATTGTGTGTGTGAGTGTGTGTGTGAGTGTGTGAGTGAGTGTGTGTGTGTGTGTGAGTGTGTGAGTGAGTGTGTGAGTGAGTGTGTGAGTGAGTGTGTGAGTGAGTGAGTGTGTGAGTGAGTGTGTGAGTGAGTGTGAGTGTGAGTGAGTGTGTGAGGGAGTGTGTGTGTGAGTGAGTGTGTGAGTGAGTGAGTGTGTGAGTGAGTGTGTGTGAGTGAGTGTGTGAGTGAGTGAGTGTGTGTGAGTGTGTGTGAGTGTGTGTGAGTGTGTGAGTGAGTGTTTGAGTGAGTGTGTGAGTGAGTGTGTGTGTGTGTGTGTGTGTGTGTGAGTGAGTGAGTGTCAAGTCAAGTCAAGTCACCTTTATTTATATAGCGCTTTTTACAATGTAGATTGTTTCAAAGCAGCTTTACAGGAAAAACAATATAAACAAAGTTTGTTTGGCTGAACAGAAGCCCCAAAAGAGCAGGCGAATCAATACAATTGATGAATTTTAAGTGTTAAGTTTCCCCAACTGAGCAAGCCATAGGCGACAGCGGCAAGGAACCAAAACTCCGGCAGGAGACGTAACGAATGAAGAACAGAATGGAGAAAAAACCTTGGGAGAAACCAGGCTCAGTCGGGGGACCAGTTCTCCTCTGGCCAACAGCCAAACCGTACATGATTATTATACAACAATTCAAGTCCAATATGAAGTCCAATTTGGTCCGGTTGGAGATGGGTTCATGATCGTCACAGGGGAGGGTCCAGTAGAGTCACGGTCTCTGCAGACACTTCAGGGCAGTGCTGTGCTCGTGTCCAGGTCCTTCATCTGATCTGGATACGGCCCGGATCCGGCTGACCACGGTAACCTCGGAATAAACAGAGACCAATATCAGCGTAGATGCCATTCTTCTTCTGATGTATCGAGTACATCAGGTGTTATGGTAATGTTCCCGGTTCCGGCTTATCTAAATTATGCAGCCTAACAATCATTTTACATGATTTGGATTAAAATGTATGTATAATGTGTTATGTGTATGCCAGGTTGAAGAGATGTGTTTTTAGTCTACATTTAAACTGACAGAGTGTGTCTGCTTCCCGAACTGTATTAGGAAGACTGTTCCAGAGTTTAGGAGCTAAATAGGAAAAGGATCGAACCCCAGCAGTTGACTTTGATATTCTAGGTATTATAAGCTGGTCAGTATTTTGGGATCGCAATAGACGTGAAGGACTATAATGTGTTCAGAGATCGCTCAAGTACTGTGGAGCTAAACCATTTAATGCTTTGTAAGTCATTAGCAAGATTTTAAAATGTATTCGGTGTTTAATAGGAAGCCAGTGCAGGTTTGACAGAACTGGGCTAATATGCTCATACTTCCTGGTTCTAGTAAGAACTCGAGCTGCTGCATTTTGGACCAGCTGGAATTTGTTTATTAAGCGTGCAGGGCAACCACCTAGTAGAGCATTACAATAATCTAGCCTTGAACTCATGAACGCATGAACTAACTTTTCCGCATTTGTCTTTGAGAGCATATGTCGCAATTTAGATATATTTTTAAGATGGAAGAACGCCGTTTTACAGATGCTAGAAACATGGCTTTCAAATGAAAGATTGGTATCAAAGAGCACACCCAGGTTTCTAACTGACGACGAAGACTTGACAGAACAGCCATCGAGTGTTAGACAGTAGTCTAGAGTGTGTGAGTGAGTGTGTGAGTGTGTGTGTGAGTGTGTGTGTGAGTGTGAGTGTGAGTGTGTGTGAGTGAGTGTGTGAGTGAGTGTGTGAGTGTGAGTGAGTGTGTGAGTGTGTGAGTGAGTGTGTGAGTGAGTGTGTGTGTGAGTGTGTGTGTGAGTGTGAGTGTGTGAGTGAGTGTGTGTGTGAGTGAGTGTGTGAGTGAGTGTGTGTGAGTGTGTGAGTGTGTGAGTGTGTGAGTGTGTGAGTGTGTGAGTGTGTGAGTGTGTGAGTGTGTGAGTGTGAGAGTGTGTGAGTGTGTGAGTGTGAGAGTGTGAGAGTGTGAGAGTGTGAGAGTGTGAGAGTGTGAGAGTGTGAGAGTGTGAGAGTGTGAGAGTGTGAGAGTGTGAGAGTGTGAGAGTGTGAGAGTGTGAGAGTGTGAGAGTGTGAGAGTGTGAGAGAGTGAGAGAGTGAGTGTGTGTGTGTGAGTGTGTGCGTGAGTGTGTGAGAGTGTGAGTGTGTGAGAGTGTGAGAGTGTGAGCATTATAAATCTGATGTTTCAGTTTGTTCATTTGCAATCATGAAAATATCTTGCATATAAAATATACATTCAGAGCTCCTTCATATCAGGGGAAGGTGCTGTCACTGATCCGCCAGACTCACTTACTACCCATCACCAGCACCATCACCTCCACCATCACCTCCACCATCACCTGCACCATCACCTGCACCATCAACTCCACCATCACCTGCACCTCCACCATCACCTGCACCATCACCTCCACCATCATCTCCACCATCACCTGCACCTCCACCATCACCTGCACCATCATCTCCACCATCACCTGCACCATCACCTCCACCATCATCTCCACCATCACCTGCACCATCACCTCCACCTCCACCATCACCTGCACCATCAACTCCACCATCACCTGCACCTCCACCATCACCTGCACCATCACCTGCACCATCAACTCCACCATCACCTGCACCATCACCTGTACCATCAACTCCACCATCACCTGCACCATCAAATCCACCATCACCTGCACCTCCACCATCACCTCCACCATCACCTGCACCATCACCTGCACCATCACCTGCACCATCAACTCCACCATCACCTGCACCTCCACCATCACCTGCACCATCAACTCCACCATCACCTCCACCATCACCTGCACCATCACCTGCACCATCAAATCCAACCTCACCATCACCTGCACCATCAACTCCACCATCACCTGCACCTCCACCATCACCTGCACCATCAACTCCACCATCACCTGCACCTCCACCATCACCTGCACCATCAACTCCACCATCACCTGCACCTGCACCATCACCTGCACCTCCACCATCACCTGCACCATCACCTGCACCATCACCTCCACCATCACCTCCACCATCACCTGCACCATCACCTGCACCATCAACTCCACCATCACCTGTACCATCAACTCCACCATCACCTGCACCTCCACCATCACCTGCTCCATCACCTGCTCCATCACCTGCACCATCACCTCCACCATCACCTGCACCTCCACCATCACCTGCACCATCACCTGCACCATCACCTGCACCATCAACTCCACCATCACCTGCACCTCCACCATCACCTGCACCATCAACTCCACCATCACCTCCACCATCACCTGCACCATCACCTGCACCATCAAATCCAACCTCACCATCACCTGCACCATCAACTCCACCATCACCTGCACCTCCACCATCACCTGCACCATCACCTGCACCATCACCTGCACCATCACCTGCACCATCAACTCCACCATCACCTGTACCATCAACTCCACCATCACCTGCACCATCACCTCCACCATCAACTCCACCATCACCTGCACCTCCACCATCACCTGCACCATCAACTCCACCATCACCTGCACCTCCACCATCACCTGCACCATCAACTCCACCATCACCTGCACCTGCACCATCGCCTGCACCTCCACCATCACCTGCACCATCACCTGCACCATCAACTCCACCATCACCATCACCTGCACCATCACATGCACCATCAACTCTACCATCACCTGTACCATCAACTCCACCATCACCTGCACCTCCACCATCACCTGCTCCATCACCTGCACCATCACCTCCACCATCACCTGCACCTCCACCATCACCTGCACCATCAACTCCACCATCACCTGTACCATCAACTCCACCATCACCTGCACCTCCACCATCACCTGCTCCATCACCTGCTCCATCACCTGCACCATCACCTCCACCATCACCTGCACCTCCACCATCACCTGCACCATCACCTCCACCATCACCTGCACCTCCACCATCACCTGCACCATCAACTCCACCATCACCTGCACCATCAACTCCACCATCACCTGCACCATCAACTCCACCATCACCTGCACCTCCACCATCACCTGCACCATCACCTGCATCATCAACTCCACCATCACCTGCACCATCAACTCCACCATCACCTGCACCTCCAACATCACCTGCACCATCACCTGCACCATCAACTCCACCATCACCTGCACCATCACCTGCACCATCAACTCCACCATCACCTGTACCATCAACTCCACCATCACCTGCACCTCCACCATCACCTGCACCATCAACTCCACCATCACCTCCACCATCACCTGCACCATCACCTGCACCATCAAATCCAACCTCACCTGCACCTCCACCATCACCTCCACCATCACCTGCACCATCACCTGCACCATCAACTCCACCATCACCTGCACCTCCACCATCACCTGCACCATCAACTCCACCATCACCTGCACCTGCACCATCACCTGCACCTCCACCATCACCTGCACCATCACCTGCACCATCAACTCCACCTCCACCATCACCTCCACCATCACCTGCACCATCAACTCCACCATCACCTGCACCATCAACTCCACCATCACCTGCACCTGCACCATCACCTGCACCTCCACCATCACCTGCACCATCACCTGCACCATCAACTCCACCATCACCATCACCTGCACCATCACCTGCACCATCACCTGCACCATCAACTCCACCATCACCTGTACCATCAACTCCACCATCACCTGCACCTCCACCATCACCTGCTCCATCACCTGCACCATCACTTGCACCTCCACCATCACCTGTACCATCAACTCCACCATCACCTGCACCTCCACCATCACCTGCACCATCACCTGCACCATCACCTCCACCATCACCTGCACCTCCACCATCACCTGCACCATCACCTGCACCATCACCTGCACCATCAACTCCACCATCACTTGTACCATCAACTCCACCATCACCTGCACCTCCACCATCACCTGCTCCATCACCTGCACCATCACCTCCACCATCACCTGCACCTCCACCATCACCTGCACCATCACCTGCACCATCACCTGCACCATCAACTCCACCAGTGTGAGAGTGTGAGTGTGTGAGAGTGTGAGCATTATAAATCTGATGTTTCAGTTTGTTCATTTGCAATCATGAAAATATCTTGCATATAAAATATACATTCAGAGCTCCTTCATATCAGGGGAAGGTGCTGTCACTGATCCGCCAGACTCACTTACTACCCATCACCTGCACCATCATCTCCACCATCACCTGCACCATCACCATCAACTCCACCATCACCTGCACCTCCACCATCACCTGCACCATCACCTGCACCATCAACTCCACCATCACCTGCACCTCCACCATCACCTGCACCATCAACTCCACCATCACCTGCACCATCACCTGCACCATCAACTCCACCATCACCTCCACCTCCAACATCACCTGCACCATCATCTCCACCATCACCTGCACCATCACCATCAACTCCACCATCACCTGCACCTCCACCATCACCTGCACCATCACCTGCACCATCAACTCCACCATCACCTGCACCTCCACCATCACCTGCACCATCACCTGTACCATCAACTCCACAATCACCTCCACCATCACCTGCACCATCAACTCCACCATCACCTGCACCATCACCTGCACCATCAACTCCACCATCAACTCCACCATCACCTGCACCTCCACCTTCACCATCACCTGCACCATCACCTGTACCATCACCTGCACCATCACCATCACCTGTACCATCAACTCCACCATCACCTGTACCATCAACTCCACCATCACCTGCACCTCCACCATCACCTGCACCATCACCTGTACCATCAACTCCACAATCACCTCCACCTGCACCTCCACCATCACCTGCACCTCCACCATCACCTGCACCTCCACCATAACCTGCACCTCCACCATCACCTGCACCTCCACCATAACCTGCACCTCCACCATCACCTCCACCATAACCTGCACCTCCACCATCACCTGCACCTCCACCATCACCTCCACCATCACCTGCACCTCCACCATAACCTGCACCTCCACCTCCACCATCACCTGCACCTCCACCATCACCTCCACCTCCACCATCACCTGCACCTCCACCATCACCTCCACCATCACCTGCACCTCCACCATAACCTGCACCTGCACCTCCACCATCACCTGCACCTCCACCATCACCTCCACCTCCACCATCACCTGCACCTCCACCATCACCTCCACCATCACCTGCACCTCCACCATAACCTGCACCTCCACCATCACCTGCACCTCCACCATCACCTCCACCTCCACCATCACCTGATCAGTCATCTCTCAGTGACTCTAAGTACAAACACCCAGTGTCTCGTTTCTTCACCTGCTTATTTCATTCTCAGCAGTGATTTGTTACAGAATTAAAAGCAAGAGAAGCAATAAAAAATTAAATCTCTCAATAAGACAAAGGTCAGATAAAACTGGTAGTACACCATTTTATCATCATTTCATCCCAAACATCCATGACTTTCTTTGTAATGCGGAACAAAAGCAGATATTTAGAGAAATGTCTCAGGGTTTTTTCTTTTGTCTCTGCAAAAGAAAGTTTGCAGTCAATAAAACTGGTTCTTCTTCTGTGTCTGAAGACATTACCGGGAGTAATTATGACAGATTATCATAATTCCATTTATTTTATTATTATTTATTTTAATTGAATAAAATCTCTTCTTTTCTAAAACACAGACGGGTCTGAATGAATGAACACATGATGGCGCCACTGAAACAGAAATGACCAACAACCCGAACAGCTCCGAGTCATCAATCATCCGTGTATCGATCGATCGTCCGTGTATCGATCGATCGTCCGTGTATCGACCGATTGTCGGTGTATTGACCGATCATTGGTGTATTCATTGATCATCTATACACGCTTGTAATTTCTTATTTTCCACATTTTTCAAGAGTTACACAGAAGTAATGATAAAGTCGAGGCTGCTTATATTTCTAGCCATGATTATACAGCATACAGTTGTGTGAGCTGTTGGTAAAGGAATCTTGACTGTATGTCATTTTGATTTGTAATGTTCATTAATCTCTGCTGCTTCACGAGGACTAAAACATCAGTCGCTCTTTTGCTGCCGCAACTATAACTGTACATTATTCATCTCTCTTCGGAGGGTTAGTTTGTGTCCTCACGATGTCCGATCTGAAGAGGCAGATGTCCTGGCACGAGGATTTCGCCAAAAACCTTTCCAGATTCTTTTCCAGGAGTAAATCTGTGGACACCGACGGGAATGAGAGGTTTGTCTCTCATTTTCGTCCTTCTATTTTTAGCTGTTAAACGAGTGAAGTCGAAGCCTGTTTGTGCTCGTGAAGATGTTTCTGTCGACTTTCAGTTGTTTCATGTTTTCGACTGGCTTTCACACTGAAGACTTATTCTCTGTTTTTCTCCGTCACAGCGGCTCGAGATATGTAGCAGAAAAGCGTCATTTAATATCGCAGGGTGTGTCAGTCAGTCTGTCTGTGTGTGTGTGTGTGTGTGTGTGTGTGTGTTTCGCCTCAGGAGAGAATCTGATATCGGCCAACAGATGAAGGATCTGTGTCGCGTTGATCATCAATGCTTTGCATAATAATCCTCTGATTTGTTTATTTCCCTCAGTAAGATCAGAGAGACTGATAATGGATCCACAGACCAAACACCCGAGCAGCAGCTGAACACACCAGCACCACCAGCTCAGGTGTGTGTGTGTGTGTGTGAGAGAGAGAGAGAGAGATAAAGAAGAGAGTTTGTGTCTGTGAGAGTTAGTGTGTGTTAGTTATACTGTGTGTGTTAGTGAGAAATAGAGTGTGAGTGGTAGCGAAGAGAGAGTGTGTCTGTGTGTGTGTGTCAGAGAGAGAGTGTGTGGTGTGTTTTGTTTGTTCTCATGTGTTTTTGTCTTCAGTTGAGCTCTGATCTCTAACAGACTGCAGATGCTTTGAGATTTAAAGCCTATTCACAGAAGAGCTAGATTTATTATACAGTGGAGTTGGGTTCTGTCGACGGCCTCGGGGGGCAAAAAAGCGTTGAGATAACCGATGATCGAGAAAACCAACAGCCAATATGGTGATTTATTAGATGAAGCGATCGGCATCTATATAAATGTACACACACACCGTATATGTTTTTAACAACAAAAGGCATTTGTGCAGCAACTAACAGCAGAGATTTACCAGAATACAATAAA
>JAWRVZ010000605.1:42500-60000 GCA_037043235.1 Rhodeus uyekii
TCTAAAGTAATCCCTCGCCACTTCGCGGTTCAAGTTTTGCGGTCTGAGTGCATCGCGGATTTTTCAAAAATATTGATTGACAAAAAAAATAATAATAATACCGCCATATTGGCAGCCTTATTGCAGAAAGCAGCGTTGTTTATCGTGATGCGCGAGAGAAACGGTTTCCCAGGATGCCAGACAGAGAGAGCGAGGCTTTGTACACGCCCGCGGGCATGGATCCGGTGCGAGATCGACGAATGAGAGCACGAGTGGATGTACCCCGTGAGCTGATTGGCTGATCCTACTTCACGGATTTTCACCAATCGCGGGGGGTTCCGGTCCACATTAACCGTGATAAACGAGGGATTACTGTATTCAAAAGAATTTTGTGGAGTGTAGTATAAAATGCAGCACTAAGATCCAGTAACACTGAAATGATAATTGAGACTGTCATCTATTGGAGGTGGTTGTGTGGTGGAGTGGAGGATGGCAGTGCAGAAGAGGGGGATGAGTTAGAGGTAGAGTTGAGTGACATCAGCTTAGAGTGAAGTGAAATGCCAGCTGATGAAGAGCGGAGCATGTAGAGGAGAGAGAGTGAGAGACACCACACTGTGTGTCAAGGGCTTGGCTTCTCCCAAGGTGACATGATCAGTTCTTCAGATGAAAACCAGCTGTAGACCGAGCCAGAGAGACTGATGGTGGAGTGTAGATGTGAAGGAGGATGTTCCTCTCCTACTGCAATAAGGTAATGGCATTGTTCCTCAGGGAAACTACATACACTGTCTGATGCAATAATGTAGTAGACTGTTGCGTGGTTATAATTTTCTCTGTATTATTATCAACCTTCTAAGTAAAGAAGCTCATAGAGACATTACTATTGTGCTGTTGGGGAAATTTTGACGCTGAAGCTGTGTTTTTCATTAATTTAGCCACTGTATTGAATACATACCAAGGGTTGTGTTTATTTTCTTCTAAGAGAGTTGAAAAATATGTAGATCTAGCAGTTTTAAAGGCTTTTCTGTATTCAATAATGCTTTCTTTCCATGAAATGTGAAAAACCTCTTTTTTTGTGCTCTTGAGGGTGAAAGTCTGCTCAGTCTGAGTCAAAGTGAATGAGCGAGTGTGTGTGTTTGTGTGTGTGTGTGTGAGAGAGAGTGTGAGAAAGATTGTGAGGAGTGTGTGTGAGAGACAGTGAGAGAGTGTGCGAGAAGGATTGTGAGTGTTTGTGTGAGAGTGTATGAAAGTGAGAGAGTGTGTGAGAGTGAGTGTGCATGTGTGAGAGTTTGTGAGAATGAGAGGGAGTGTGTGTGTGAGAAGGATTGTGAGGAGTGTGTGTGAGAAGGATTGTGAGTGTGTGTGAGTTTGTGTGAGAGTTTGTGAGAATGAGAGAGAGTGTGTGTGTGCAAGAGAGTGTGTGAGAAGGATTGTGAGGAGTGTGTGTGAGAAGGATTGTGAGGAGTGTGTGTGAGAGAGAGGATGGAGTAGCAAACGGCCTCTGAGGAGCCTCACATCTGTCTTGTGCTCGACTCTGAAGATGAAAAGAGTGTTTGGTAACGGTTTCTTTCTGTCACAGAACAGAAGCTATAAGCTCTTTCACTGTGAATCCATGTTCGACAGGAAGCCGAGCCGATGAAACAATTTACTCACTTTCTGTCCATGTTTGTGAGTCCAAGAATAGAAACACCTCTATTCTTACATAAGATGACACTTATTTTAAGTCCTATTTATATCTCAGTTGGCTTGAGATTAGTTAGAGGCTGCTGGGAAATATTTTTGCTGAGTGACTCTCTCTCACACAGTTCGCATGACTGCACTGGCATGAGCAGAATGAGCTGGAGATGCCGCATGAAATGGGAAGGTTTTGAGTTTAGAGCCTAATGTGTGTCCATCTGATCAACTGCTTTCTTCATACCTTCACTGAGAGTGAGTGTAGATTTGTTGTGTGTGCACGGCACTGAGAGTGTGTGTATCCGACAGCGAGTGCCACAGCGTTCAGAATCACCAGTTTTACAGTGCTGGATGTCGTAAATGAACACAACACGCTGTTTTATGATGAAGAATGACTGACATTTGCCTCCAAGGGAAGAGTTTCCTCAACTTAAATTTACCTTAAAATATAGTTATAATTTCTGTTCATCAAACAAAGCAACTGAATGGCTTCTGAAGTCTTGCCCTTCTGTGGAGGCTTGTTTGCGCTGTCAGTTCCAATCATGGGTATTACACAGTATCCGATTCAGTGCTTTTGTCTAAATGCTGCTTATGAATATTTAATGAGTTTAATAACTTTTACATAACAGCAATATGACACACAGACAGCTGTAGAAACGTCATGAGTGTGTGCTTTAATAGATCTCGTTGTGTGGTTGTCTGTCCTGTTTATGTGTCTGTTCGTTGTTTGTGAAATTGTACAGGGATCGCTTCACTAGTGTGTCTCTTTGTTTTTCTATTTTTATTTAACAGATCTCAGGAACAAACCGAGGCAGACAGAAGTGATGCTGTAAGCATCAACGCTAAAGAGCTTTCGGAGGAGAAGAGACGTTATGATCTAGCCTGTCCTCCTGTGGTGACTTATGGCACGTACCGTGGATTGAAGGAAGTCAGGAAACCAAAGAAGAAGCATCACGTCGAGCTTCATTCACCCATCTCTGAGGGAGAAGAGCCTACACAACCCATCAGCCATGAAGTCATCGAGATCCCCTCTTCCTCTGTAAACACAATGAGCTCTAGTTGTCAGGAATATCCCACTGCAGTAAATCAAGAATCTCCTTCACACACACAACAAATAGATGACGCATTGACCCGCAGTGACTTATTAGATGCGGTTCCCACAGTTGAATCTGAACTAACTCCTCCCCACCGACCCCCTCATGTTGCAGACTCTGACCAGTGGCTTGCCTGCATAGAGGCCTATAGACTTCCTCAAACAGCAGAACCAAGTCCACTGAATCAGTCGGTTAACCGCAGACGGGAGCATCTGGCCCAGAGTGTTATGTTCGAGACGGTATCAGGAGACACCAATGATCTGACACTATCAAATGCACACTCAAGCTCTAACGCAGACCATCACCCCGCCGTCCCCAGAACAGAGCAGAGCTCAGAGCAACCAAAGCCATCAGTAATTGTAAACAGAACAGGTGATTTAGCCCCGGATTCTCCGACGCACCAGCATCCGGAGGAGTCCAAGCTGAAGCTGGCTCAGGAGGATTCTGGAATAGATGAAGAGGTCCTACGATTGGAGTCTAAAAAGATGGTGGACCGCATCCTGACAAATGCTCTTGCTGCCCTGCAGAAGATGGAAGCATCTGAGACCGAGCATGACGTGCTGTCGGCCTGTGAACATGAAGGCTCAGAGGCAGTGCTGTTTGAAGGGTTAGACAGTCGTAGAGATGGAGGCACTGACGCAGAGCATCGGTTTGGTGCGATGCTGTCGGATCAGACACTGTCTGTTGTTCTGGAGGAAGATCTAGCAGGAAGTTGCAGCCACACAGACTGCAGCAGGTCGCCACCCTCCTCAGGGTACGAGTCCATCACTGGCTCCGACACTGACATCAGGTGCTTTGTGGGATTGAACTCTGAGCTCACCACTACCAGTGCTCCCGTCAGCTCTCAGAATGACATTCAGACCGTTCTTGAATATTTTGTTGTGGATATAACTGGTTCCCGTAAGAGCAGTGTTAGAAACAGTGCTGCTGCTGATGAGCCATTATCCCTGAATCTCCATAAAACAGACGTCAAGCTCTTCCTGCCTGCTCTGTCAGAGGAGTCTCTCTCACAAGGGCAACACATAGGTGATGACACCGAATGTAAAGAAAAAGGGGGAAATAGATCTCAGGATACAGCCAAATACAATGCAATGAGCAATAACTGTAGACTCAGCCTGAACAGTTCATGCAAGTCCTCCATCATCACTCCTGCTTCAGCAATACATCAGGAGAGTCTTCAACAAAGCCAAACTCTCAGTGACCCCTTTAGACACAGTCTTGCATCGGACGTGGCTGATTCAGATATGATGTCAGAAATCACACAGAAGCCAGCAGCTTTACCAAGCCATGAACCTGAGGAGGCTGAAGCAGCTTCTTCCGGCAGCCGTGAGCAGGAGCAGATCTCCGGTGACTCCAGTGGCCCGTCGTCCGTGACTGCAGTCCAGTGCTCTGCGGGGCAGATTCATGCTTCTCCATGGGTCTCCGTTCAAGCGATCCGCTGCAACGTCACAGATGAGCAGAGCCTGAGCCCCAGCACCCCCGAGGAGCAGTGCACGCCAGAGCTCAGTGTGAATCTAGCAGATGCTGGAACGTCAGCACTGTCTGTTTCAGGCCGGAGAATTCACCTCGACCCCGCTGATAGTTCCAGCAGAACTGCGGCTGTCGTTCCCCATCATTCACGATTTCACGATCTCGATCTCCACCAGGTAGATGGAGGCTTCGCCATCATCAGCGAGGAGGAAGAGAGTGACATGGTGTTCGTAAACGACACAGGACCCATGCACAGTCCCAGCACGCGTCGAGCCAAAGCGTACCCCTTGTCCCTGTCCCCCATCTATGAGGAGGAGTTTGGGCGTGAGGAGGCCTCGGGGCAGGAGACGCTGCAGTTTCCCCAAGCGACCCAAGAGGAGCAGAGGAGTGTTGAGCAGCCGGCGACGTCCATCCTGTCCCTCCTGCAGTCGGTCAGCGAGAAGCTGCAGTCCAGTGTGAACTCGGGTGACGACGAGTCGAGGTCTGTTGCCTCACCGCTGAGTTACCGTTACTCCTGTGGAGATGACAGTGAGGAAGATGATGAGGACTCCAGTAATTTACTGAACCACCAGCTCACTGGGGCCAACCCTGATCCCAACCCTGATCCCAACCCTGATCTCAATCCTAACTTTAACCCTGATCCTGATCCCGAGCATGAACATGAGCACAGCTCAAGCATTGATCGCACTGCTAATGAAGCTCCGGATCGAGTACAGGAGGAGCAGGATGGCACACTGGGTAATACTGGAAAGAATGCCAAGACTCATTTCTATCAGTACTTGAAATCTGGATTCACGCCATCAGGTGATGAAGAACCTGAAGACACTAAACGCACTGTGTGTCATAGTGGATGCAATGCAACGGTAAGCAGAATTAGATTTGAGTCTAATATGAGAAACGCTTGTGTGTGTAAAAATCTGCTTTTACTCCTTCGTCTCCTCACAGGAAGAGAGCAGAGGGTTTGGAAAGGTCAACCCTAGACCGACAGCCGTAAGTTCATCTCTATGACTTCATTAGGCATTTTACGCTGATGGTTGTTTGTGTTCAGCCTGAGACTTTGACTTTCAGTTTTCTGCATTTCCTTGGCATTGGAAGTAGGACACAGTAAAATGTAAATGTTCATCACGTGTTCAGATTGTGCCAGTATCTCATTGTCAGGATTCCAATGGTAACGCTGAAGTCAAGTCAACTTAATTTATAGCGCTTTGTACAATACAGATTGTTTGAGAGCAGCTTTACAGAGACAACAGGACATTGATGCATTAGTGTTGTTGAGCTCAGATCAGCTGTTTAACCCATGTGTGCTCAAGTGTCTTCTGGTCCCATTGCTGATGTTTTTCTGCACACACAGATGCTCGTCTACGAGGGTCGTTCGCTCAGCGGAGAGAGAACGGAGATCTGCGCTGATGTGGAGGATCTGTCCGCTGACGGCGCCGCGCTCCACGCGCTCAGAGGATGGTGAGCAGATCTGCTCTAGCCAGATTATATCTCAATATCAGTCAAGTTCATATTATTTAATAAGCTGATTTCAACTTTAAGAAAAATAAATACAAATAATAATAACAAACAGGATTAATGTAACCGTTAGAAGGAGAAAAGGATGTTTCATAGCTTTAGGAGGGATGGCTCAGGGTTGGTTGTGTTTCCTGAGGTAACAGATATACAGACTGACAGGGAAAGTTAAAGACAGATAGTTTATTAGATATTCATGTATTTATTAGGTTTGGGTTAGACTAATATAATATATCAATATAGGTAACTCTAATATATCGAATTATATAGTAAATCTGATGCTAAATGATGTGTTATGAGTGTTTGCTATTTGCTCTTCTACTAGAGTTAAGAAATGTTTTTCATGTTCACCATGATTTATATGAATATCCAACATCAAACTGTCTACATCACAAAGATTTGATCGTTGAATCCCAAACATTGATTTCATGACACAAGACGCAACGTGATGTAGACTAACAAACTCAATAAAGTTCATGTTGCGTCGTCTTATGTCTGAGCTTTCACCTCGTTCGCCAGTAGTGTTGCGTAACACATTTTATGTTCACCGTTGAGGTTTAGCAGAGGCTCCGGTGTTTCCGCTCGCGTCCTCGTCCCGCCGCGGTGATGCAGGACTGACCCAGAAACACTGGCTCCAGATCAGCCATGACACGCGCTCCTGCTGTAACAGAACATCCTTTTCTTTAAAATGCTTGCATTAATCGTGTTTGTTATATAACTTGACTGACTGCTTCATTTCCACTTTAAACAACACACACACTCAAGCACGCACACACACAAAACTGAGTGTGTGTGTGTTAGAGAGTTTCTGAGAGTGTGTGTTCGTGTGTGCATTTCTGAGAGACTGTGTGTGTTAGTGAGTGTGTGTGTGTATGTGCGTGTGTGTGTGTGTGTTTGTGTGTGAGAGACAGTGAGAGTGTGTGTGTGTGAGAGTGTGTTTGGGTGTGAAAGACAGTGTGTGTGTGTGTGTGAGAGTGAGTGTGTGTGTTTGTGTATGAGAGACAGTGTGTGTGTGTGTGTGTGTGTGTTTGTGTGAGAGTGAGTATGTTTATACAAGAGCGCTGCAGTTCATATCTAATAGATGAAGTGATTGTGTCTCCATTTTTCTGGCTTGTTTTAAAAAGAGAGTTACAATGTCATCTTGCTAATGCATTTCCTCAGACGCGACTGCATTATTCAGCTGCGCTCTAATCCATGTGGAAAATCACTTGGGAGTGTTTTTAACTTTGTTTTTTATAAACCGAGAGTTCATGAATAAATGAGCGGCGTCACGCACACACTGACGTGTGCTTTAAGGGCTATAGAGTGAACTGCAAACATTATACATTAAATGTTTCTTCAGCACATATGTTTCTGTGTGTGTCAGTGGCGTAGCCACGGGGGGGCCTGGGCCCCCTCATTTACATGTGCGGCCCCCTCAGATTTTCAATTGTTTAAAATCGCGACTGTGAAAACTAAAGAGAAAACACATATCGCCCGCCGCACAAGACGATCGCAACGCACCCCCAAAGTCAACAATAGCGCGCTGCGCGTTTCACCACAACCAGTCTTGGCTGAGAGGTTAAAGCGATGGACTAGAAATCCATTGGGGTTTCCCCGCGGTGGTTCAAATCCTGCCGACTACGTTATGCTCAGGCCCCCTCATTTTAAGCTGGGCCCCCTCAAAAATAAAATTCTGTCTACGCCCCTGGTGTGTGGTGTGTGTGTGTGTGTAACCTTTATTTACACAGCAATTTATACAATAGAAATTGTTTTAGCGCAGTTTCACAGGGTTCAGATGCAAACCGAGTTCTGCTGTAGTCAATACAAACAGCTGTTGTCCATCTTCAGTGTTGGTTCAGTTTTGTTCAATAATTGTGTAAAGTTCATCAGTTATTAATTTACAGTGGCTCTAGATAAAGCAGTGATGCCATCGTCCAGCTCAGGTCAGTTCACACACAGCAGCGTCAGATCTATAATAATGATGAATATTAACAAGAACCCAAACTCCATCAGGAGACAGAATAGAGAAAAACAGCCCAGTTCTGCTCTGGTAATGCTGGTTAAGCTGATGAGGTGTGTGTGTGTGTGTGTGTGTGTGTGTGTGTGTGTGTGTGTGTGTGTGTGTGTGTGTGTTCAGTTGGCTGCTGTATGCGGGTTCGTGGTACCGCGGCTCATGTGTTCTTCTGGAGGAGGGTCAGACAGTGAAGACCAGAGCCCATCAGAAGCCGGACGGCAGAACGGATCCCGGCGCCGGTCTGTCCGTGGGATCCGTCAGGAAACTGCTGCAGGTATCCGGAGCTGCCGCCTTACAGTTATAGAAAATAAACCTTTCTAGAAATGCTTTTATACTCAGATGTCACAAGACGGGTGCAGAAACACGTTTGTTCTTCCTCTGAGGGTGATTTCCATAACTTTAATTAAACTTTAATTCATCATTAATGTCATCATCACTGAAAAACAGCCCATGAAACACAGCTGTGTTCTGCAATCATACAAGTTATGGCCACCAAAAAACTTAAATCAGTATAATATATAATATATTAATAATATAAATGGATATCTTATTGCACCACCTTGTGGCAGACTCCAGCATGTGTTTCGTTTCCTCATGACAGGAATAGAAGCTTCTTGCTGAAGTTCAGCGTTTCTGTCTAATTACATGCTGCTATTGGCAGAATATGTGGAAGTTTCTTGGTTTTGTTGAGTTTGGACACACTGTGTGTGCAGGCGTGTCTCTGTAGATTAAAGCCATGGGTGAAGCTGGACATTTGGGACGGGAACCACGAAACTGGGTATTAAAACAGTTAAAGACAGTAAATGCTTCACTCCAATCGTCCAATTTTTTTTTACCAGTGTTTGACATTTAGATTTTTACCCCAAACTGAAGACATGTAGTGCATAAATTATTATTTTTTTGGCATGTGGATATTTAATGAGATGTTCTGTCAATTATTGTGTGTGTGTGTGTGTGTGTGTGTGTTTTAAACAAATGGCTTTTATAATGTAATATGGCATCGTTCCAAACACAAAATGAAAGTGAATCGTCAGCCCCTCACAGAAAACACACCATAAATGTCCCTCGCTCTCGTCTCTCTCCTCCCTTCACTCTCGTCTCTCTCCTCCCTTCACTCTCGTCTCTCTCCTCCCTTCACTCTCGTCTCTCTCCTCCCTTCACTCTCGTCTCTCTCCTCCCTTCGTCCCTCGCTCTCGTCTCTCTCCTCCCTTCGTCCCTCGCTCTCGTCTCTCTCCTCCCTTCGTCCCTCGCTGTCGTCTCTCTCCTCCCTTCGTCCCTCGCTCTCGTCTCTCTCCCCCTTCGTCCCTCGCTCTCGTCTCTCTCCCCCCTTCGTCCCTCGCTCTCGTCTCTCTCCCCCCTTCGTCCCTCGCTCTCGTCTCTCTCCTCCCTTCGTCCCTCGCTCTCGTCTCTCTCCCCCCTTCGTCCCTCGCTCTCGTCTCTCTCCCCCTTCGTCCCTCGCTCTCGTCTCTCTCCCCCCTTCGTCCCTCGCTCTCGTCTCTCTCCTCCCTTCACTCTCGTCTCTCTCCTCCCTTCGTCCCTCGCTCTCGTCTCTCTCCTCCCTTCGTCCCTCGCTGTCGTCTCTCTCCCCCTTCGTCCCTCGCTCTCGTCTCTCTCCCCCCTTCGTCCCTCGCTCTCGTCTCTCTCCCCCCTTCGTCCCTCGCTCTCGTCTCTCTCCTCCCTTCGTCCCTCGCTCTCGTCTCTCTCCTCCCTTCGTCCCTCGCTCTCGTCTCTCTCCTCCCTTCGTCCCTCGCTCTCGTCTCTCTCCCCCTTCGTCCCTCGCTCTCGTCTCTCTCCCCCCTTCGTCCCTCGCTCTCGTCTCTCTCCCCCCTTCGTCCCTCGCTCTCGTCTCTCTCCCCCCTTCGTCCCTCGCTCTCGTCTCTCTCCTCCCTTCGTCCCTCGCTCTCGTCTCTCTCCTCCCTTCGTCCCTCGCTCTCGTCTCTCTCCTCCCTTCGTCCCTCGCTCTCGTCTCTCTCCCCCCTTCGTCCCTCGCTCTCGTCTCTCTCCTCCCTTCGTCCCTCGCTCTCGTCTCTCTCCTCCCTTCGTCCCTCGCTCTCGTCTCTCTCCCCCCTTCGTCCCTCGCTCTCGTCTCTCTCCCCCTTCGTCCCTCGCTCTCGTCTCTCTCCCCCCTTCGTCCCTCGCTCTCGTCTCTCTCCCCCCTTCGTCCCTCGCTCTCGTCTCTCTCCCCCCTTCGTCCCTCGCTCTCGTCTCTCTCCCCCTTCGTCCCTCGCTCTCGTCTCTCTCCCCCCTTCGTCCCTCGCTCTCGTCTCTCTCCTCCCTTCACTCTCGTCTCTCTCCTCTCTCCTCCCTTCGTCCCTCGCTGTCGTCTCTCTCCTCCCTTCGTCCCTCGCTCTCGTCTCTCTCCCCCTTCGTCCCTCGCTCTCGTCTCTCTCCCCCCTTCGTCCCTCGCTCTCGTCTCTCTCCTCCCTTCACTCTCGTCTCTCTCCTCCCTTCGTCCCTCGCTCTCGTCTCTCTCCTCCCTTCACTCTCGTCTCTCTCCTCCCTTCGTCCCTCGCTCTCGTCTCTCTCCTCCCTTCACTCTCGTCTCTCTCCTCCCTTCGTCCCTCGCTCTCGTCTCTCTCCTCCCTTCACTCTCGTCTCTCTCCTCCCTTCGTCCCTCGCTCTCGTCTCTCTCCCCCTTCGTCCCTCGCTCTCGTCTCTCTCCCCCCTTCGTCCCTCGCTCTCGTCTCTCTCCCCCCTTCGTCCCTCGCTCTCGTCTCTCTCCTCCCTTCGTCCCTCGCTCTCGTCTCTCTCCCCCCTTCGTCCCTCGCTCTCGTCTCTCTCCCCCCTTTGTCCCTCGCTCTCGTCTCTCTCCCCCCTTCGTCCCTCGCTCTCGTCTCTCTCCTCCCTTCGTCCCTCGCTCTCGTCTCTCTCCTCCCTTCGTCCCTCGCTCTCGTCTCTCTCCTCCCTTCGTCCCTCGCTCTCGTCTCTCTCCCCCTTCGTCCCTCGCTCTCGTCTCTCTTCCCCCTTCGTCCCTCGCTCTCGTCTCTCTCCCCCCTTCGTCCCTCGCTCTCGTCTCTCTCCCCCCTTCGTCCCTCGCTCTCGTCTCTCTCCCCCCTTCGTCCCTCGCTCTCGTCTCTCTCCCCCCTTCGTCCCTCGCTCTCGTCTCTCTCCCCCTTCGTCCCTCGCTCTCGTCTCTCTCCCCCCTTCGTCCCTCGCTCTCGTCTCTCTCCTCCCTTCACTCTCGTCTCTCTCCTCTCTCCTCCCTTCGTCCCTCGCTGTCGTCTCTCTCCTCCCTTCGTCCCTCGCTCTCGTCTCTCTCCCCCTTCGTCCCTCGCTCTCGTCTCTCTCCCCCCTTCGTCCCTCGCTCTCGTCTCTCTCCTCCCTTCACTCTCGTCTCTCTCCTCCCTTCGTCCCTCGCTCTCGTCTCTCTCCTCCCTTCACTCTCGTCTCTCTCCTCCCTTCGTCCCTCGCTCTCGTCTCTCTCCTCCCTTCACTCTCGTCTCTCTCCTCCCTTCGTCCCTCGCTCTCGTCTCTCTCCTCCCTTCACTCTCGTCTCTCTCCTCCCTTCGTCCCTCGCTCTCGTCTCTCTCCCCCTTCGTCCCTCGCTCTCGTCTCTCTCCCCCCTTCGTCCCTCGCTCTCGTCTCTCTCCCCCCTTCGTCCCTCGCTCTCGTCTCTCTCCTCCCTTCGTCCCTCGCTCTCGTCTCTCTCCCCCCTTCGTCCCTCGCTCTCGTCTCTCTCCCCCCTTCGTCCCTCGCTCTCGTCTCTCTCCCCCCTTCGTCCCTCGCTCTCGTCTCTCTCCCCCCTTCGTCCCTCGCTCTCGTCTCTCTCCCCCCTTCGTCCCTCGCTCTCGTCTCTCTCCCCCCTTCGTCCATCGCTCTCGTCTCTCTCCCCCTTCGTCCCTCGCTCTCGTCTCTCTCCCCCCTTCGTCCCTCGCTCTCGTCTCTCTCCTCCCTTCACTCTCGTCTCTCTCCTCTCTCCTCCCTTCGTCCCTCGCTGTCGTCTCTCTCCTCCCTTCGTCCCTCGCTCTCGTCTCTCTCCCCCTTCGTCCCTCGCTCTCGTCTCTCTCCCCCCTTCGTCCCTCGCTCTCGTCTCTCTCCCCCCTTCGTCCCTCGCTCTCGTCTCTCTCCTCCCTTCACTCTCGTCTCTCTCCTCCCTTCGTCCCTCGCTCTCGTCTCTCTCCTCCCTTCACTCTCGTCTCTCTCCTCCCTTCGTCCCTCGCTCTCGTCTCTCTCCTCCCTTCACTCTCGTCTCTCTCCCCCTTCGTCCCTCGCTCTCGTCTCTCTCCCCCCTTCGTCCCTCGCTCTCGTCTCTCTCCCCCCTTCGTCCCTCGCTCTCGTCTCTCTCCCCCCTTCGTCCCTCGCTCTCGTCTCTCTCCCCCCTTCGTCCCTCGCTCTCGTCTCTCTCCCCCCTTCGTCCCTCGCTCTCGTCTCTCTCCCCCCTTCGTCCCTCGCTCTCGTCTCTCTCCCCCCTTCGTCCCTCGCTCTCGTCTCTCTCCCCCCTTCGTCCCTCGCTCTCGTCTCTCTCCTCCCTTCACTCTCGTCTCTCGTCTCTCTCCTCCCTTCACTCTCGTCTCTCTCCTCTCTCCTCCCTTCGTCCCTCGCTGTCGTCTCTCTCCCCCCTTCGTCCCTCGCTCTCGTCTCTCTCCCCCTTCGTCCCTCGCTCTCGTCTCTCTCCCCCCTTCGTCCCTCGCTCTCGTCTCTCTCCTCCCTTCACTCTCGTCTCTCTCCTCTCTCCTCCCTTCGTCCCTCGCTGTCGTCTCTCTCCTCCCTTCGTCCCTCGCTCTCGTCTCTCTCCCCCTTCGTCCCTCGCTCTCGTCTCTCTCCTCCCTTCGTCCCTCGCTCTCGTCTCTCTCCTCCCTTCACTCTCGTCTCTCTCCTCCCTTCGTCCCTCGCTCTCGTCTCTCTCCTCCCTTCACTCTCGTCTCTCTCCTCCCTTCGTCCCTCGCTCTCGTCTCTCTCCTCCCTTCACTCTCGTCTCTCTCCTCCCTTCGTCCCTCGCTCTCGTCTCTCTCCCCCTTCGTCCCTCGCTCTCGTCTCTCTCCCCCCTTCGTCCCTCGCTCTCGTCTCTCTCCCCCCTTCGTCCCTCGCTCTCGTCTCTCTCCTCCCTTCGTCCCTCGCTCTCGTCTCTCTCCCCCCTTCGTCCCTCGCTCTCGTCTCTCTCCCCCCTTCGTCCCTCGCTCTCGTCTCTCTCCCCCCTTCGTCCCTCGCTCTCGTCTCTCTCCCCCCTTCGTCCCTCGCTCTCGTCTCTCTCCCCCCTTCGTCCCTCGCTCTCGTCTCTCTCCCCCCTTCGTCCCTCGCTCTCGTCTCTCTCCCCCCTTCGTCCATCGCTCTCGTCTCTCTCCCCCGTTCGTCCCTCGCTCTCGTCTCTCTCCCCCCTTCGTCCCTCGCTCTCGTCTCTCTCCTCCCTTCGTCCCTCGCTCTCGTCTCTCTCCTCCCTTCGTCCCTCGCTCTCGTCTCTCTCTGGAGTTCTCCTGTGGGACTCAGGGCTGGTGTGGATGTAGGTGACGCTCATTAACTCTCGTCCTGCCCTGTTCACACACAGATTAATTCATCATTTTATTAATTTAGTTGAACTAACAGAGATTTATCAGGACGTTTGTTCAGTCGGCACAATGAAGCATGTAATCATATTGCTGTGTGCAGGATGACAGTGTTGCTGAGATCCATCTGTATCCCAGCACGTCTGAGACAGGAGAGACTGTCCGTCTTTATTCTGCGACAGATCTGAAGGAGCGGCACGTGCGTCTCTCTGACCTCTGCGTCAAGAGCGGATGGTAGGAAACGCCTGACCAGTGCAGTCAAGCTCTATAGAAAACAGTCATTTCCATGTTTCTAGTATTGGCACAAGGTTACAGAGCAGGAGAGTTTCATCAGTGTTTGCCCTCCACTTCCAAAGCCACAGCTGACCAGTACTATGCATTAATAATCAGCAGGAAAAGTAGAATTAACTAGTCTCTTGCTAGTGAAGAAGTGGATTGGATTCTTTTCAACAAGATGTCAAAGAAGAGCCAGATGCTGCGCTCACGGTGGTTTGTGTTTTGTCCTTGAATATGTGTGCAGCTGGTTGGTTTTTGAGCAGCCTGGATTCAGCGGCACGTCTGCCGTCCTGGAAACTGACGGGAGGGTCACGCCTGTTCTCCAGGATTGCCTGCTGTCCTGTGTGAAGAGTCTTCGGCCATTACAAATGGTTGGTGGCCACAGTTTCCCGACCTCAGACGGCATTTGTTCTTCATAAACATTGTGTTAGTTAGTTAAACAGAGAGAGGACTTAAACTCACATCTGCTGTGTTTCAGGGTGGGCTGCGGGTGACGAGACCGCTGGACCCGAAGGTACGACGGACGGTCAGACAGACAGACGGACGCTGACGTTCAGAGCTGTTCTCAGATCACTGGATGTGATTTTTGTGTCTCCCGTGCAGATTGTGTTGTTTGCGCAGCCGCAGTTCCAGGGTCAGTGCAGGGAGCTGCTGGATCACACGGCCCGTCTGACGGACGTCGACGCCGCTGCGTCTCTGCGGGTCACAGGCGGGATGTGCGTGTCTTTTGTCTCTCGTCAGCATGTGATGCTGTTAATGTTTCATGTAGAAACATCTGCTAAATTGATGGAGCTCTGTTTTGACTACTGGCTGGAAGTGTGTGTGTGTGTGTGTGTCTGTTTACAAACAGGTGGCCTTCTCCTGAAGAATGTTCAGTAATGTGTGTGTGTGTGTTAGATGGGTGGGCTTCTCCAGTGAAGGGTTCAGAGGTCATCAGTGTTTGCTGGAGGAAGGAGAATACGGCGACTGTACGCGTCTGTTCGGCGAGCCGGAGCTGTCGATCCAGTCGCTGCGCTACGTTCAGACTGTGAGTTTCCTGCAGTCTCTCGTCTCTCGTCTGCTGTGTTTCAGTCGCTCGTGTCTCTCCCTGTTCTGTCAGAATAACTGAATGTTTCATAGTCAATCTGTCATTAAACCCTCTTCATCGGTCCTGTGCTTGTGCAAACACTTGAGTGAGGAGCATTATTTAATCAAATCAGTTTTGCTGCTCAAGATCATGTTTCATGTTTAAGTATTAAAAATGAGAAAAAAAGTGGATGAGAAAAGATCATTACAGTGCAGCAGAAATCCCCGAGCGACCGCAGCGGCTCGTCTTGTGTTTGCCATTGACACGTAACGTCAGTCTTTCCCTCAGGATTTCCTGGAGCCGTCCGTGTGTCTGAAGAGCTCGGATGAGGAAATCTCTGTGCATCTGGACGTCCCGGATCTGCAGGAGGCCGACAGCATCTGCGTGAAGAGCGGAGCGTGAGGAAGCGTTTCATAGCCGCGATCAGAGCGAGTGTAAAGGCCTGTTCACACCAAGAACTATAACCATAACTAGTGCGTGACGCTGTTTTTTCTAAGTGTGTTGCAGTTTCCTCATCTGCAGCTTTAAAGCAGGATGGCTGTCAGTGTTTTCACCGTTCGTCAGTCGTTCTGACACTGCTCCCAGTGATGGTCCTCTGTGTGGTTATAGTTGGTGTGACGGGCTCTGGCAGGAGTCTGACGGTTGCGTTGTCTGTCTGTGTTGCAGGTGGGTGGCGTACAGCAGCAGGCGCTTCACCGGACAGCAGTATGTTCTGGAGAAAGGCCAGTATCCCGGGCAGCTTCAGTGGGGCGACGGCCGGCGCGCGGCTCAGTCCCTGCGGCCCGTTCACCGGGTGAGTCGCACAGAGAGTTGAGTGTCTGTAGGTTCAGCTACACAACAGACTTTCATTGATGCTTCTCATTTTCACCACAGGATGTTTGTCGGATCGTGGAACCGAAGTTTTTGGTACGTTCGTGTTTCATGCGCTGCTAGCAATATTCAGAGGCTGCACCATTCAAAGGCTGCGGCACAGCGAATGCCGTCCCATTTTAAAGGGTTCATACAAACGCATCCTTTGTTTCCCGGGCCGTGAAGGATAGATTGAGCAGATGATGACAACCTGGAGACATGTTTGAGTGAAAATACCTTAAACGTGAGCGCTGGGTTTGAACTTCTAATGATACAAACGTAAAATTAAAGAGTGGCTCAGATGTTGACATATATTACCAAAATGCAATTTTCCATAGTTTAACTCTTTATTATGCACATAATAGGGCAAGCTGCACATTTTTAGACAGATTGGGAACCCTGTTTTGTTTTCAGACACTTCGGTATAACTTTCAAAAAAGTCCAGTACAAAAGTTACTGTCCCAGTTTCCAGGCGTCAAGAGCGATCCTCTGTCCCATTTGACAACGCTTGGTTCGACCTTCGTGCACTTGGAAGGTGCAGCTTCTGAATTGGGACCAGCTTGAGTCCGGCGAGCGCCGCTCATGTGTTTCTCTGTGCCGCAGCTGCGAGCTTACAGCCAGACGCGGTACGGCGGCGAGAGCCGAGAGCTGCACAGCGAACTTCCCGACTGCGGCCTAACAGGCCTTGCTTCCTTCCGCGTGATCCGAGGAAGCTGGCTGCTGTTCGATGAGGAGGGATATTCTGGGAACCAGTATATTCTGGGGGAAGGACTTTATCCCGATCTCACTTCCTGTGGCTGTATATCATCCGCCATCAAGTCTTTAAAGCCGATTCCATACGTGAGTCGATCAGAGCGCATTTCAGAAGATGCACTAAATAAACATGCTGCTCATGACATGCATTTCTCTGTTCTGCTCAGAGTTTCACAGAGCCATGTGTGAGTTTGTTCTCTCTCACTGGTTTTGAGGGCCTTGAGGAAACGTGTTTGTCAGACGTGGAGAGCGTGAGCCACTTCTTCAGCCAGTCTGTGAGAGTCAACAGCGGCCTGTAAGAGCTCGTTCACTGCTCGCTGTTCCTGTGACGCTCAGTCACGGCACTAACATGCCACTGTCGTCTCTCAGGTGGGTCGTGTACGAATACGCTCATTTTAAGGGCCGTCAGATGCTTGTGCCGCCAGGAGAATATCCCGCTTGGGGGGATCGGAGCAGCTGGGAGACTATCGGATCTCTGAAGCCTCTCAAACAGGTCAGTTCGCCTTCTGGCATCGTTCTGACATGCCTGCACTATCATCCAAAAACAATTACAATTACCTAATAGTGAAACATGGCATTTACAGCTTCTGTATAGATCTGGGTTTATGCAGTCTTGAAAAGTGCATTAATGCAGTAGCCGATCGAAGGTGCAGAAGATCAAACAAACACTTTCCTCAGAACTAACAAACTGTAAATGACTGATTCACTGAGCAGTGTTGTTAATAGATCGGGAGTTTTTCAGAGATCGCAGAGCTCGACTGAACTGACAAAAAGGTACTCAAAAAGATGAAGCGGACACTTAAATCACACATTGGATCTCAATGAGTGAAATATTCCATTTGAAAATCTTTATATACATTCTATAGTTTGCTAAGAACAAAATTATGTGACAAATCAATGGAAACCAAAATCATACCCAAAAATGTTACAGACTGATCCAATTCACGTGAAGTTCAGATCTGGATCAGGGATCCGTAGCTCCGGGACAGTCTGAGCTGCTACTGACGGAGGAAGGAAGGAACCAGGGTCACGGCACCAGCATAAGAGCTGAGGATCATCCCGGAATCCATCGCTGCACATGGAGATCTGTGTGATCCTCCGAGGATATTTCTCCCAGAGACACACGCTCCTGCTGGATGATGTTGCAGAAGAACCTTCCTCACAGCATCTCCAGACTCTTTCCCGTCTGTCACATGTGCTCCGTGTGAACCTGCTCTCATCCGTGAGGAGAACCGAGAGCCGATGGTGGACTGGTGCTCTCTGGGAAACATCACTGGAGCTGCCGGTGTTGACACCGTCCTCATGAAGTCTGTGTCTCCCGGGATCTGCTCGTGTAACGCCCGTCTGCCGGGAT
>JAWRVZ010000605.1:70000-135010 GCA_037043235.1 Rhodeus uyekii
TGCTGAGCGTGAGGTGTGTGTGTGTGTGTGTGTGTGTGTGTTTTGTGTGTGTGTGTGTGAGACGCACATGTTCTGGTAGGTGCTGAGCGTGAGGTGTGTGTGTGTGTGTGTGTGTGTGTGAGACGCACATGTTCTGGTAGGTGCTGAGCGTGAGGTGTGTGTGTGTGTGTGTGAGACGCACATGTTCTGGTAGGTGCTGAGCGTGAGGTGTGTGTGTGTGTGTGTGTGTGTGTGTGTGTGTGTGTGTGTGTGAGACGCACATGTTCTGGTAGGTGCTGAGCGTGAGGTGTGTGTGTGTGTGTGTGTGAGACGCACATGTTCTGGTAGGTGCTGAGCGTGAGGTGTGTGTGTGTGTGTGTGTGTGTGTGTGTGTGTGTGTGAGACGCACATGTTCTGGTAGGTGCTGAGCGTGAGGTGTGTGTGTGTGTGTGTGTGTGAGACGCACATGTTCTGGTAGGTGCTGAGCGTGAGGTGTGTGTGTGTGTGTGTGTGTGTGTGTGTGAGACGCACATGTTCTGGTAGGTGCTGAGCGTGAGGTGTGTGTGTGTGTGTGTGTGTGAGACGCACATGTTCTGGTAGGTGCTGAGCGTGAGGTGTGTGTGTGTGTGTGTGTGTGTGTGTGTGTGAGACGCACATGTTCTGGTAGGTGCTGAGCGTGAGGTGTGTGTGTGTGTGTGTGTGTGTGTGTGTGAGAGACGCACATGTTCTGGTAGGTGCTGAGCGTGAGGTGTGTGTGTGTGTGTGTGTGTGTGTGTGTGTTTTGTGTGTGTGTGTGAGAGACGCACATGTTCTGGTAGGTGCTGAGCGTGAGGTGTGTGTGTGTGTGTGTGTTTTGTGTGTGTGTGTGAGAGACGCACATGTTCTGGTAGGTGCTGAGCGTGAGGTGTGTGTGTGTGTGTGTGTGTGTGTGTGTTTTGTGTGTGTGTGTGAGAGACGCACATGTTCTGGTAGGTGCTGAGCGTGAGGTGTGTGTGTGTGTGTGTGTGTGTGTTTTGTGTGTGTGTGTGAGAGACGCACATGTTCTGGTAGGTGCTGAACGTGAGGTGTGTGTGTGTGTGTGTGTGTGTGTGTGTGACGCACATGTTCTGGTAGGTGCTGAGCGTGAGGTGTGTGTGTGTGTGTGTGTGTGTGTGTGTTTTGTGTGTGTGTGTGAGAGACGCACATGTTCTGGTAGGTGCTGAACGTGAGGTGTGTGTGTGTGTGTGTGTTTTGTGTGTGTGTGTGAGAGACGCACATGTTCTGGTAGGTGCTGAGCGTGAGGTGTGTGTGTGTGTGTGTGTGTGTGTGTGAGACGCACATGTTCTGGTAGGTGCTGAGCGTGAGGTGTGTGTGTGTGTGTGTGTGTGTGTGTTTTGTGTGTGTGTGTGTGAGACGCACATGTTCTGGTAGGTGCTGAGCGTGAGGTGTGTGTGTGTGTGTGTGTGTGTGTGAGACGCACATGTTCTGGTAGGTGCTGAGCGTGAGGTGTGTGTGTGTGTGTGTGTGTGTGTGTGTGTGTGTGTGTGTGTGTGAGACGCACATGTTCTGGTAGGTGCTGAGCGTGAGGTGTGTGTGTGTGTGTGTGTGAGACGCACATGTTCTGGTAGGTGCTGAGCGTGAGGTGTGTGTGTGTGTGTGTGTGTGTGTGAGACGCACATGTTCTGGTAGGTGCTGAGCGTGAGGTGTGTGTGTGTGTGTGTGTGTGAGACGCACATGTTCTGGTAGGTGCTGAGCGTGAGGTGTGTGTGTGTGTGTGTGTGTGTGTGTGTGAGACGCACATGTTCTGGTAGGTGCTGAGCGTGAGGTGTGTGTGTGTGTGTGTGTGTGTGTGTGAGAGACGCACATGTTCTGGTAGGTGCTGAGCGTGAGGTGTGTGTGTGTGTGTGTGTGTGTGTGTGTTTTGTGTGTGTGTGTGAGAGACGCACATGTTCTGGTAGGTGCTGAGCGTGAGGTGTGTGTGTGTGTGTGTGTTTTGTGTGTGTGTGTGAGAGACGCACATGTTCTGGTAGGTGCTGAGCGTGAGGTGTGTGTGTGTGTGTGTGTGTGTGTGTGTTTTGTGTGTGTGTGTGAGAGACGCACATGTTCTGGTAGGTGCTGAGCGTGAGGTGTGTGTGTGTGTGTGTGTGTGTGTTTTGTGTGTGTGTGTGAGAGACGCACATGTTCTGGTAGGTGCTGAGCGTGAGGTGTGTGTGTGTGTGTGTGTGTGTGTGTGAGACGCACATGTTCTGGTAGGTGCTGAGCGTGAGGTGTGTGTGTGTGTGTGTGTGTGTGTGAGAGACGCACATGTTCTGGTAGGTGCTGAACGTGAGGTGTGTGTGTGTGTGTGTGTTTTGTGTGTGTGTGTGAGAGACGCACATGTTCTGGTAGGTGCTGAGCGTGAGGTGTGTGTGTGTGTGTGTGTGTGTGAGACGCACATGTTCTGGTAGGTGCTGAGCGTGAGGTGTGTGTGTGTGTGTGTGTGTGTGTGTGTGTGTGTGAGACGCACATGTTCTGGTAGGTGCTGAGCGTGAGGTGTGTGTGTGTGTGTGTGAGACGCACATGTTCTGGTAGGTGCTGAGCGTGAGGTGTGTGTGTGTGTGTGTGTGTGTGTGTGTGTGTGTGTGTGTGAGACGCACATGTTCTGGTAGGTGCTGAGCGTGAGGTGTGTGTGTGTGTGTGTGAGACGCACATGTTCTGGTAGGTGCTGAGCGTGAGGTGTGTGTGTGTGTGTGTGAGACGCACATGTTCTGGTAGGTGCTGAGCGTGAGGTGTGTGTGTGTGTGTGTGTGTGTGTGTGTGAGACGCACATGTTCTGGTAGGTGCTGAGCGTGAGGTGTGTGTGTGTGTGTGTGTGTGTGTGTGAGACGCACATGTTCTGGTAGGTGCTGAGCGTGAGGTGTGTGTGTGTGTGTGTGTGTGTGTGTGTGTGTGTGTGTGTGAGACGCACATGTTCTGGTAGGTGCTGAGCGTGAGGTGTGTGTGTGTGTGTGTGTGTGTGAGACGCACATGTTCTGGTAGGTGCTGAGCGTGAGGTGTGTGTGTGTGTGTGTGTGTGTGAGACGCACATGTTCTGGTAGGTGCTGAGCGTGAGGTGTGTGTGTGTGTGTGTGTGTGAGACGCACATGTTCTGGTAGGTGCTGAGCGTGAGGTGTGTGTGTGTGTGTGTGTGTGTGTGTGTGAGACGCACATGTTCTGGTAGGTGCTGAGCGTGAGGTGTGTGTGTGTGTGTGTGTGTGTGTGTGAGACGCACATGTTCTGGTAGGTGCTGAGCGTGAGGTGTGTGTGTGTGTGTGTGTGTGTGTGTGTGTGTGTGTGAGACGCACATGTTCTGGTAGGTGCTGAGCGTGAGGTGTGTGTGTGTGTGTGTGTGTGAGACGCACATGTTCTGGTAGGTGCTGAGCGTGAGGTGTGTGTGTGTGTGTGTGTGTGTGAGACGCACATGTTCTGGTAGGTGCTGAGCGTGAGGTGTGTGTGTGTGTGTGTGTGTGTGTGTGTGTGTGAGACGCACATGTTCTGGTAGGTGCTGAGCGTGAGGTGTGTGTGTGTGTGTGTGTGTGTGTGTGTGTGTGTGAGACGCACATGTTCTGGTAGGTGCTGAGCGTGAGGTGTGTGTGTGTGTGTGTGTGTGTGAGACGCACATGTTCTGGTAGGTGCTGAGCGTGAGGTGTGTGTGTGTGTGTGTGTGTGTGTGTGTGTGTGTGTGAGACGCACATGTTCTGGTAGGTGCTGAGCGTGAGGTGTGTGTGTGTGTGTGTGTGTGAGACGCACATGTTCTGGTAGGTGCTGAGCGTGAGGTGTGTGTGTGTGTGTGTGTGTGTGTGTGTGAGACGCACATGTTCTGGTAGGTGCTGAGCGTGAGGTGTGTGTGTGTGTGTGTGTGTGAGACGCACATGTTCTGGTAGGTGCTGAGCGTGAGGTGTGTGTGTGTGTGTGTGTGTGAGACGCACATGTTCTGGTAGGTGCTGAGCGTGAGGTGTGTGGATCGGTCCACGTCTGAAGGAGTGTCCGCTTGGTGGATCGTTCCTCGCGGGAAATACAGCAAATCCCCAGCCTAGAAGAAACGGATGCATGAGCAGATCGGCTGTTTCAGCGCATGAGTCTGGTTGAGTGAGGCTTGAGTGTGTGTGTGTGTGTCACACACCTGCAGGATGAAGTCGTGTGTCGGGGGGCCGATGCGCTGCTCCGACTCCAGGCTGTACTCGCGGGCCAGAGGGACGGTGGGCTGGTAAAGCCTCCAGTGTTTCCGTCCCTCCAGCTGGAGGATCAGCACCTGAACAGAGACACGCAGAGATGATGCCACGCTCTTACAGCGCGCGCACACACACACACACACACACACACACCTCCACGTCGTCGTAGTGCGGTGGGAGACCCTGAGAGCCACGGGGCGTGATGTAGATGTTAGAGCCGACCAGCGACCCGAAGAAGCTCTCCAGCTGCTCCTGAAGACGCCACAGCTCGTCCTGCGAACACACACACACACTTCAGACTCGCGCTGCGGATTCACACGGCCGGATTGTTGCGGCTCTGACCTTAAACCTCTGCGGCTGGTGCAACTGTATGGTGGCTTTCCTCTCCTCCATGTCCTTCCTGAGCTGGCCGAACTTGACCTGTCCTGCTTTGTTCAGCACTTTCTTCTTGCCGTCGACGCAGCGGCAGACGTTGAGGTCGGTGGCGTATCGCAGGCCGCGAGCGCAGAGCTGCTTCACGTCTGACAGCTGGAACAGCGAGCCGTAATACGAGGCCAGCGCCGCGTCGGAGCGATGCAGGACCAGAGGCTTGCGCTCCCAGTGCTCCTGGAAGAACTCGTCCAGCCCGACCGGATGGATCAGACTCTGGAACAAATCCCGCGGCGAGTCGAAGCACAGCGGTGCGCCGGAGCCGTTCTCCGTCTTCATCTGCTTCACAGGCACATCCTCCTCCTCCTCACTCTTCCCCTCTCTTCTGCCTTTCTTCGGCATCTCTGCGGCATAAATGTCATAATATAAATGTGCTCTTCATAACCTTCACTGCGATCGCTAGCGGACACTTCTGGAAATCTGGTTAAATACATGCTATTATTTCTGTGTTTAAAGCATTCAGTGCTTCTTCATAAGTGTAAACATGCTCTGTTTTAACACGAGATGAGCGAGTATCAAAATTATATCCGACTTTCCAAGTAGTAAAACTCGACTTCAGATTAATTTAATAATTAGCTGCGGTAATATCGATTTATTCTTGCCACTGTGAAGAACCTCCAGTGATAATGAAGTTTAAGAGTTGACATGAATTAATGTGTGCAAAAAACAATTACATTTGATTGATGTGCTCTTTATTGTATTTTCTTTTTTTCAAATACACCACCAAATTAATGATGATCAATTGGTGATTTGACGTTTTATTTTCGCTACAATCTCGGAGCAAAACTGTCCATTTTAAGAGGAAGATGCAAATAAATAGTTAATGCAATCATTCCTCAAATTAATGTTGTTTAGTTTTCTTTCATAACCTAATAAAGCAACCAAACATGCTTAAATGTCCACTCTTCTCTAAAAGATTTGTTAATAAGTTGAGAACGACATGTAATCGTGTTTGTGATGAAAGAATCACTCACTCCGGCCGCGTGCGCAGACTCTGTGTCGCAGCGCAAACGCTCCGGGTGGAAACCTCTACAATCCGTTCCTGCACTCACAGCCCGTAATCACAGTCAATATGTGGCGTATGATTTTATTACGCTGATTTCTACTACCCACTTCCAAAGTCGTTATTACGAGCTCATTGCGTTCACATGCTTTACATTTACATTTACTCATTTATCAGACGCTTGTATCCAAAGCGACTTACAATTTGATGAGTATAGAAGCTAATTGTCCAAAGGATACAAAACACATAAGAGCGCTTACAATACAAAGTTTCAAACATTCTGAACACAAGTAGCACAAGCATGGGGAATAGAGAAAAGGAAGAGGAATAATATTTTTGTGTGTGTGTGTGTGTGTGTGTGTGTGTCTGTGTCTGTGTCTGTCATGTTAGGTGCTCATGGAAGAGGTGCGTTTTTAGTAGTCTTTTAAACTTCGTCAGGGAATCTGCATTCCGGATGAGGGCAGGGAGGTCGTTCCACCAGCCGGGAGTGCTGAATGAAAATGTTTTTGTGATCTTCTTTTTCCTCTCTGTGATGGAACCACGAGGCGTCGCTCATTGATCGATCGAAGGTTTCTGGTAGGTGTGTAGATTTGTACCAATGAATGGAAGTATGAAAATGAGTTTGTGGAAGTTCTTTATGCAAGAGTCAGTGCTTTGAGTTTGATGGGTGGTGCAAGAGGGAGCCAGTGCAGTGAGATGAAGAGTGTGTGACATGAGTCCTTTTCGGTTGGTTGAATACCAGACGAGCTGCTGCATTCTGGATCAGTTTCAGGGGTTTGATTGCATTTGCAGGAAGCCCAACCAGAAGAGCGTTGCAGTAGTCCAGTCTGGAAATGAGCATGGCCTGCACCAGAAGTTGCGTAGCTTGCTCAGTTAGGAATGGCCTGATCCTTCTAATGTTGTACAGTGCAAACCTGCATGATCGAGCCGTCTTTGCAATGTGGTCCTTGAAGGTCAGCTGGTCCTCAAAGATCACTCCAAGATTTCTGACAGACTTTGAAGGGGTAATCGTGGTAGTACCGATCTGGATAGTGAAATCATGCTGTCGGGTTGGATCGCAGGAAAGACTAAAAGCTCCGTCTTTGCCAGGTTGAGCTGCAGATGATGCTCTTTCATCCGTGTCGAGATGTCCGCTAGGCAGCTTGTGATTCTCGCAGCCACCGTTGGATCATCTGGTTGAAATGATATGTAGAGCTGAGTGTCATCTAGCAGTGATAGGAGAAGCCGTGTGCCTCTATAATGGGACCCAGTGATGTGGTGTACATGGAGAAGAGAAGTGGTCCAAGAACTGAGCCCTGTGGAACACCGGTGATCAGTTGGCATTCTTTGGAGACCTCCCCGCACCACGCCACCCTGAAGGACCAATCTGTGAGATAGGATTCAAACCACTGAAGGGGAGTTCCGGTGATGCCCAGTGACGAGAGGGAAGATAAAAGGATTTGGTGATTAACAGTGTCAAAGGCAGCAGAAAGATCTAAAAGAATGAGAACTGACGATTTTGCATCAGCTTTTGCACTCCTTAGAGCTTCCGTGACAGATAGTAATGCCGTCTCGGTTGAATGGCCCTTCTTGAAACCAGACTGGTTGATGTCCAACTGGTCATTCTGAGACAGTGAGTGCTGGGAAGATTGTAGGAGAGATGGCTTGTAGAAGGTGTGAGGGGATTGGGTCTAAAGGGGTCAAATTATTGTGGAGGTGAGAACTGGCAACTGATAGTTGCAGTTTTTTGTAATAAAGTAATGCTTTACTGTCAGAAAGAGCAAGAATCCTGCAAGACACAAGGATATTCTTGGGGAAAATATTATTAAGGCCAAATTATTATAGATAGTTAATTTTGAATAATATGTAGTGTAAATATAAACTATTGTGAGAAAGAAAAATAGTGTGTATGTGTGTGTTTGTCTGTCAGAGAGAGAGGAGAGTGTGTGTGTGAGCGTGTCTGTCAGAGAGAGAGAGAGAGAGAGAAAGAGAGTGTGTGTGTAAATGTGTCATGAGCCCCAAAAGCACATGAAATGAGACCCCGCCCCCAAACCCAGAGGCCCCGCCCACTCCTCCGACAGGTGATTAGCTCTTGCAGGCTGAGATAAATAGAGTTGATTGAAGAGGCAGCAGCAAAAAAAGGACAGATCTCTCTGGTGCGGAGAAAAGAAAAAAAACAGAGGAAGAGAAAAAACAGCAAGATAAAGGTATGTTAAAAAAATTATGTAAACTAAACTCGGTTATGTTGCCAGCTGAGATTAGTTGCTAGTTAATTAGCATGTCATAGCTAGCATTTCTTGTGTTTGGAAAGTTTTTATTTTTTTATTGCATAATCTTACATAATTACAATACAAAATCAGGGAACAAAATATAAATTGTTGTGTTTGGAGTGACGCTCGTGTCCGTAATCTGATGACGTTCACATCACGTGTTCTCTCACGTGCACTGCACTAATGACAATCACAAAAATGTATTATTTAAAGCCATTTCATTCGCGTGTTCTGTTCTGAGTGCGCGCACCCGAAGCGCGTGCCCGCTCTTTATCTGTCGAGACTGATTGTGCTAATACTGTCAAACACACACGGGTTATAGAAACACAGTTGCTAATGTTTACTCCTGGGAAACGTCATTTTGAGAGCGAATAGCCTCTGTTTGTGTTTCCGTAACATCAGCAAAGCCGAGGATCTGCATGTGAATATTCATATGAACGTCAGTGAATGTTATTCAAAATTAAATATCTATAATAATTTGGCCTTAATAAGAGTTTCCCCAAGAATATCCTTCTGATTCCTGCTCTGACAGTAAAGAAGTGGGAAGCAGGAAGTTATTGATTATTGATCAATACAGGTTTCAGAACAGCATCAGCAGATCCTTTAAGCTTTAAGTCACTTGTTTTGTTTTACTATTAGTTCATTCTCATATCTAGACTTATTTTCTCAATCCAATGAAATCATTCAAAGCATTTTAATAAAATCTTCTCCAATGACATACAGATTAAACGAGCATTACATTACAAAGCAGACATTCTGCACCTCGAGTTACACGACGAGACTTTACACACACTATCAGACGTGATCATGACATGTTGAAGGTGAGTCTTTAACCAGCGTTGGCTCCAATCTTCACTCCCGCCACTGCGGAGACTGTGAGGATGGCGTCGCTGGCTCTGGAAGCTGGAGTTTCTCACACTCGGTGAGTTTCAGAGGTAAATGCTGTGCGATCTCATTGGGATCCGTGTAAATGGCTGGAGGAATGTGCTGTAAAGGACAGACAGAAGGTGAAGCACAGGGGCAGAATAATGAGGCGCCGCCTCTCCAAATCACCAGCTGTGCGTGACGTTCCTCAGACAGACGCATCAAGACTTTGGAGGAAAACAATAAACGGACTCCAATATTAATATCCAGTGAAGATCGTGGAAGTTTTGCACCATCATGTAAACGACGTCACGTGATCTTCCTGACACACAAGAGCCGTTGCTGGGGGAGACATGCTGGATATTTGTAGTTAAGTATAAAAAATTAGATCTTTACTGTAAACGATTGTTTATTTCTCTAGGAAAGACGGCTTGGCTCATGTGGATGATGGTTTTTCAGGAGACGGTACCAGTAACTAACGGTTCTCGGCACCAGTTTAGATTTAGCAAAAACTGAATTAAGTACTTAATTTTTCCTGTTGTCTCATCCGTTGATTATCACGGTCAATCATCGCGTTTACGATTCAAGATTAATTTAAATACGGGTGTGTATCCAGAAACGTTGCAGTCGGAAGCAGCAACAACTAAACGCCGCATTCAAGATCCCGAACCGCCATAAACGGAAAGAAAGAAGTCACTGAATTCTGCCGTCTCGCGACGACCATCCCATGATGAAAACAAGCTCTCAATGGATCTGTTAATTATATTGCATTTACACTTTGGTGGTTTTAATAAAGGCCCGTGTTTCAGTTTTTCGTCTGTAACTTCCCGAAGTGCAGGCAGACTTCAGAGCGCTTCCTGTGGACCGTCGGGAACGACCTTTACACCGTGCAGATTCACGAGGAAGGTCACCGATTACATGTTAAAACATCTGGTCTATCTGAAAACGTGCAGAAGCGCAGTTTAATCAGGGAATACAGCCGGTGCCGCAGAGACACGGAGCGTCGCTGGATCACATACACTGATCCGATTACATGCAGGACCGATTTCCTCCAAAACCTCAATTCCTCTCTGGCTGAGAAAGACCGTCTTTCAGTAAATGATCAGGAAAAGCCCATTTTTGTGTAAATGTCTTGCATGCGTGTGAACTGACCTGGAGATCTGATATTTTACTCTCACGGGTGCTGAATTCTCGAAGCATGTGGTTTTTTCCAGCCTGCAGAACAAAGAGGTGTAAGAGACTCGAATCGTCTTTGAACAATAAAGCATTCAACAACTGCTATCCTCTGCTTGATATGCCGACTTGCCTCGTGATAAAGACGCGTGTCGTTTATCCTGATCATCACGCCATCCACTCGCAAGAAGAACCGCAGCAGAAGAAAGAAACTGGTGGGCATCACTCTCTGAAACCAGACCACATCATCTCTCACATGCCAACCTTTAATGCTGCCAATCAAAGACCAAACGACCCAACTCACAATCTTCACACTGATCATAGACACGCCATGATCGTGCAGCTCGTCCTCGAACAGCAGCACGTCCTCGAAAAACTTGATCTGTTCCCGTGCTTTCAGCTTCTCCATGTCTATCCGTTCGGAGGTGGGCGTCACCTGTTCACAAACTCGGAGTCAGAGCCTGTCCGCACGGAGCGAGTCACAGTTACAGCACAGGATACCTGGATCTGCGCCTGTTCTCCCAGTAACGTCCCTCTGTAATCCGTGGTGTAGGTCCAGTCGTAGCGCTTCACCACGTCCGTCGAGTGCTCCGAGTCGGCCCTGTTCAGACACAGACTGAGTCAAAGCATCTTTCCCCGGGAGAGCAAGAACACAAAGCTCTACCTGCTTTCCTGCCACTCTTGTGCACAGGCCACTTTCACCGAGTCCTGCAGGTTGTTGACCCGTTTAAGGGCGTCGATCGCATTAAACTCAATCCCGAAGCCATCGGTGTGCTGAATCCGCAACACATTGTCACCAAACAGCATCTCTGGCAGAGCCGGCATGTGCATCGTCTCCGCCAACCTGTGACAGAATCAGAGGTGAGATGAAATCAGACCGTGACGAACATTCACAAGTATTTATCCTGTCTTCTGTGCATCAACAGTTGGGAAGGGAATCGGATGCATGTTATTAATGGGAATAAATCACTCTGGACTGAAGAATCACCGTATAATAATAATACATTTTATTTGTAGTGCACCTTTCTCAAACCCAAAGTGCAAATTACAATACAAAATTGCAACAATAACAAATAAAATAAGAAAATACACAAGTTATACATTTAAAAACTTGAATAAAAAGATGTGTTTTGAGACGCTGCTTAAAACAATCCAAGGAGTTTGCATTCCTAACAGGAGCAGGTAATGAACGCCACAACTGCGGGAACAGCCCGTCCCGTCCACAGAGTTCAGCTGACAGCGAGGCTGATTCAAGGTGCGAAAGCCAGCGGACAGGTGGAGGAATCAAACCACAAATGTAAGCAGGAGCAACCCATGTACTTCCTTGTAAGTTAAAATGTGTGATGTGATGGCGTGATGAAGTGCATGTTAAAACACGTGCAGCAGAGTTTTGTATGTATTGCAATCTCTTAACACAGCTTGCTGGTAAACCTGCAAAGAGAGAATTGCAATAATCAAGCCTCGATGTGATGAAGGCATCAGGCCAAGACAGAAGTGCTCGGATTCGAGCAAAGTTTCGAACATGGAAGAAAGCAAGCTTTGTTATATTTTTAAAAGGAGAATTAAAAGTCGGCTGAGCATCAAATATCACGCCCAAACTGCGCAGTGACAGACGGGGACAATTGGCAACTAAAAGTTCAAAATCATTGCCAATTAATAAATGTACATTTTGGACGAGTTCAGTTTGAGAAAGTTGTGCTTGAGAAAACATGCCTTGTTTTCCAGTAGACAAGCAGAGAGAGGAAGAAGTGAGATCAGGCTGAGTGGAAATGTAGATCTGAATGTCATCCACATAAAAATGATAGTTCAGGCTAAACAATATAAATATAGCATATAAATACTAAATAAAACAGGACCCAAAACGGACCCCTGAGGGACACCCTGACACAGGTACAGTCTGAGAGCTCAGATTGTTTGATTGACACAGGAAAGACAACGTTTAACTTGTGCAAATAGAGAAGGATCGTTCCAGTCCCGATCCACAGAAACACATCTCCAAACAGGGAAGATCACGGATCGTGATGTGAAATGTTGGGAAGCTTCCCATCATTTTAGAGCGAGAGATCACACAGAAGTGAAGGTTTTTATCATTTACTCTCTCATGTTCTTAAAAACCCCATTCAGTGGTTCTGCTGAACACAAGAGGTTTTTCTGAAGAATGATTATAATCTAAGAGTTGCTGGTTTTCGCTCACTTCCACAGCAGGAAAACACACACAATGAAAGTCACTGGCGACCAGAAACTGCACAGAAAAGCTCTAGTATTCAACAGAAGCTTATTGAGAAGATCCTGTGAGATCTGGAGATGTTTCACCTCTCGATGTCTTTGGACTTCATGATGTGCGTCTTCACCGCGCTGACGGTCCACGGGCCGAACCGGAAGTCCTGTTTACTGCTCTGGAACCCGTGCGAACCCACAGACGACATCCTGCGAACACATGCGTCATAAATCACGAGCACAGACTGCAAACACGGGCTATTCTAATGCATGTGAATGTGGACTCGATAGCAAACTAAAGACTCGCGGTCGTACAAACGGGCTTTTATTGTCCTGTTGATTAAAACGAAACTAAACTGGCACCCATGCATCAATTACTTTAAAACTGTTCACAGCACAAGAGTAAAAACATTAACAAAACCGAAAACGAGCATAATTCACTCTCACCTCGTATCTGTTTCCATGAATGTCTACAGCGCAACCTCCAATTCCTTCCGACGGCGCGCAACAGCAGCGGATGGTTCCGGACGGCCGCTTTGACCGGCGTTCGCCGCCATATTGGACCGGGCAAAAGCGCTCCATCAACTCATGCAAGTAAACGGGGATCTGCTGCTTTACTTGACTAAAAGCGGAATAAAGTTTTACATTTCTCAACCGCTTAGGATCGGTGAACAGTACAAAAAAGGTTCTGTCTCCAATTACTTGGAATCTCAACTGTTAAATTATTCATTGTCATAAAGGGATAATGAAGACTCATGCTTGCCAAGCATAGATTTGGTTTATCATTCTTATTTAACAATTGTGGAGACTGAAATATACACATCTTTTTTAATTGTTTTTAACACCTTCATTTTAGCCGTCACGTCACAGGACAATTGAGGAACAATGAGGGAAAGAAGTCTAATTGCTTTTGTAATATTATTAAATAGTGGTTTACTGAACTAATTGTGTCTGTCTTTAAATTAATTTATAATGAAAGTCAGCATGTCTTCGTGTTCCGGTTTGCTGCTGTTTCATGTCCACTCTCCACGCCACGCACTTCACCATCAACCATCTGCCCATTGAGTCCCTGCGCCGCCTGCCTTCTCTCGACATTATTCACTGTTATTTCATCTATTGTCAATAAATACTCATTCGCAATTAAATCCCATTTTCTGCTCATCCCTGACAATATCTTCCCACACGATTACCAGACAAAGAGAAATTGCATTTCACAAAGTTCACATCATCGTGAAGAAAGTTTGTCAAACTAATATTTTGCTTTCTCCTAGGCGCAAGAGTCAGATCCTCTCTCATTTCAATATCTTGTACCATTTCGTCTCTTGTTGACACACACAATCTCTACAGATGTTTTAGGAGTTCTCAGAGTAGCCTTTGTACCAAGTGATCAGATCGTAATCACCAACATTTCCCCTAAACTAGTATTTAAACAAAAAACGACATGACATGATACTAATGGGTAATACCAGTCGGACAAACAATGTTGCGATCTTATCGGGGTCAAACATTTATCATACAAAACCGGTCGGATCACACTGCGAAACCATATTACCCAACTTACTGGTCAGATAGCAATGGCGCCCATATTACCAGCCATACCGGTCAGACACGGTGTTAACCATATATCAATCATACAATATATTTGACATAAGGGATCATATCAATCCTGGGATGACAGGTATAATCAATCAATAAAAAAAAGTGACACAACGTTTATGTTAATACTACTAGTGTGGGGTATCGAAGCCCATTTCTGCCACATAAGAAAACAAATCTTGCATGAAAACTTGAAATTATGACATACTTAAGTCGAAATTATGACATACTAAGTCATAATTATGAAAGTTGAAAAGTCTTGTACACGACACAGATAAACTGTGAACATAATAAGGAATACTTTAATCGTAGTTTTACTAATGATAAGATAACAACTTCTAACCTCTGGCCAATGTCAAGTTTATAGATGGATGCACCAAAAAATGGTGTTGTAACTGATTGGGAAACAGTGCGACCGCTCGATCGAACTCGAGTTCTGTTGCGGCTGAGGAGACGTGTGTATCATAGCCGTGCTCCTAACTTTGTGGATCCATCTATGACTATGACATTGGCCAGAGGTTTAAAGTTGTCGTTCAATGAAAGCTGCCACCACAGCAACGTCTGTTTCGTTCTTTCTGTGCCAAATCGTTTCAAGACATTTGCTCAGTGCTATTCCATGTCGTTCCATGAATAATGCAAGAATTTCATCATAGGTAAAACCATTTTAAAGTAAATTAAAGTATTCCTTACTATGTTCACAGTTCACCTTGTGTCGTTTGGATCGATGTGTTCACAAGCCAGGAAGTCATAACTTCGATTTAAGTAAGTCTTAATTTCGGGTTTTCATGCACATTTTTTTTATGTGGCGGAAATGAGCTTCCATTTAATTCCGTAGCTGATGAATACATTTTTACTATGAAAACAACTTTCCCATGTGGACAATTAATCAATCTATCAATCTATCTATCTTTCTATCTATCTATCTGTAAGAAACTGCCTTTGTCCGTCTGTTGCTGCTGCACTGAGACCAGAAATAAGAGCGCTCTGAAGCAAGACTCAACAAACCACACACGTAAAATCAGTCTGGTTTATTAAAGCGTTGCTCGACAATTCATACAAATGCACATACATTTATACGGAAAAGCCACCCCTTCCTTTCTGCTTCTACCACGTCAGCAAGGTGTTGGAACATAATCACACATCAGACCCGAATAACGGAAAGAGAAGAGGAAACAAATGTTTCTCTGTGTGCACAAAAACAACTTACGAAACAGCAAAAATGTATAACAGTCGCACCTCTAAAATACAGGCCTGTGTCCTTTCATGACACGCAGATAGATGAATGCGTATGGTTAGAAAACAACAATAAAACAACAGATACATTCTTACAATCCTCTCTTTTATCCTCTAAAATTATAGGAGGATAACAATTTACACCGTATTATCATATTCGTCCTTTTGGTGTTTTAAATCATACTTTCACAGATCAGAGTTGTTTAGAGGCATGTAGGCGTGGCTGGAGACTGAAGAAGCCAAGAAGCCATCGCATAGACACGGTTCATCAAGCACCTAAGAAGACATGGACCAAAAACACAGAGCAAAAAATCCAACAACAAATACAGGTATAAGCATAGAAAGGATAAGAATCTAGCAGCCATATCACCCTGTACTCTAAGACTGGTTGCCCACGGAAGCTAAGCAGGGTTGAGCCTGGTTAGTACCTGGATGGGAGACCTCCTGGGAATGACTAGGTTGCTGCTGGAAGTGGTGTTAGGAGGCCAGCAGGGGGTGCTCACCCTGCGGTCTGTGTGGGTCCTAACGCCCCAGTATAGTGATGGGGACACTGTACTGCAACAAGCACCGTCCTTCGGATGAGACGTTAAACCGAGGTCCTGACTCTCTGTGGTCATTAAAAATCCCAAGGATGTCCTTCGCAAGAGTAGGGGTGTAACCCCGGCATCCCTGGCCAAAACCTGCCCGTTGGCCTTGGTCCATCACGGCCCCCTAATCACCCCCCTACATTAATTGGCTTCATTGCTCTGTCTCCTCTCCTTAGCTGGTGTGTGGTGAGCGTTCTGGCACAGGTTGCTGTCGCATCATCCAGGTGGATGCTGCACACCGGCGATTGAGGAGATTCCCTCCCCCCCCCCCCCCCTCCCAAGCGCTTTGAGCTTGGTAAAAAGCGCTATATAAATGTAACTGATTATTATTATTATTATTATTAAGACATGCTGCGACAAACTTCCCATATCACCTCCGCTTATAAAGCCGCGATCTAATCCTGCTAACATGAAGTAAGCCTTCTCCCGAGCAGGTTCAATTCAACAGACCTGTTACTATGACAACAAGTCCCGGATGAGCGTCGAAGAACCGAACAATGCAAGATCATGCAAAATCGTCAACAATCTAATCCAGCTAAGTGAGTTAGCGAGGTACGAAGAATATGCTCCAGGAGTCAGAAGTGTAGTCAATATAAGAGATTTTAGTTTGCAGTTTCATCTGCAGAAGCTTCGAGTCTCACAGGAGTTCGTAGGCCTCCCCACATACAATAACATTGTTACAGCAATTATACTCTAACAAAGGCTACTATCTACGTCATTACTGAAGATTAAGGTATTCTGATAGGAAAGAAAAGAAAGAAAGGCAGGTAAACAAAACTAGTAATTTTCCAGAGCAGACAGTCTGAAGCATATCTTTGTTGATCACGTGGTTGACGGGTTAGTGATCTTCCACATGGCCTATGTGACGGCCTCTGCTGTTGGCCTTGGTTACTTTAGCTGTGGGTTTCCATCAATTAGCGGCATATTGTTAACACCTGTGTCCAGTACTTCCTGTGCTCTTTAAGAGAGACTGAGGGATTGGAAGTGAAGGAAACGGAGGGAGTCTGGAAGACGGCGAATTCAGCCTTTGTGCCTTTGTGCCTTTGTGCCTTTGTGCCTTTGTGCCTTTGTGCCTTTGTGCCTTTGTGCGTTTGTGCGTTTGTGCGTTTGTTTCGATTATGTTATGTTAGATTGCGTTCCACCTTCATCTCTCAACATTATAGTACACTTTCAACCATGCACCTTGCTTTACATGTTGACATTACTGATGGTTTCAGAAATAGTTATTTTCTTTAATTATCTGTTTTCAATGATTTGATGTTATCTTAATTTAGTAATAAAAATCCTTTTTTGAGCTTAAATATTCGGTTTGCGTGTGTCCCTTGTTTTTGTTGCGTCCCTTGAGCCAGGGGTCGTGACAGAGAACAAGTCATTCCATCTCCTTATGGTGCCAGTTAATCACCTCACCAATACAGACCATATTAACACACAGCAGCTTCTCCAAGGTTGAACTCTGCTCAGGATCCAACTATCAACAGACAGACTTCTCAAAACAACATGTTAATAACATGTTCTATCTGGTGAGAAACAGACAAAATTAATCCTTATTCTATGGAAAAATACTGTAACGGTGCGTAGAGCAGTTACTAGTTGTTGTTTTTTTTGCTGTAATACCTCTCCTATGCTTAAGAGGGCTCTCCTGTGTACTAATCTCTCTGATATAAAGGTCAGAGAAAAGTAGAGTAAGAGATTGTTTGGAGAGAAGCATGGCCTTTTCTAGAACTAACTTTGCCACTATAGTCCGGGTTGGAAAAAGGTTGTTTTAAGCCCATCCCAAGTAAGTGTTTAGTTTATTCTATTCTTTTGGTGTTGTTTAAGTTTTGTAATGTTAGGTGTTGTGGTGATTCTTATACCATCAGTGGATAAAACATATTTGAAGAGATACTTTTGTGAGAGCTATGGAACCCAAGGTATGACGGGGATAACATTGTGACGTTATCAACTGGACAATTGTATTGACTTTTGATTCCCAACTTCTCACCTTCTCTTCACCTCCGGATGAAGAATTCTAGAGGACTTCTCTTATTTTATGAAATATCTATGTTATGTTCTTCTGGTTTGTACATATGATGGTTGTGTGTGGGTTATTTTATATAAACACCTTTGCATACAATTTAGTTGATTGGGCTTTTGGTTGATTTCTGGGTCTGAACATCATTTCTAGTCAGAGTCCTCCTTCTAAATATCATAGTGTATTTGGTCTTCTGCTCAGTTTGAGCAGTTACAATACAGAAATGCAAAGAAAGGCTAAAATAAAAATTTCTAACTTGATTATAAATCACTCATTACAAGTCATACAAAATAAGACAAAGAATATAATATGAACAAAGAATATACATACAGAAGCGGCAATGGATTTCCGATACTGCTGCTGCCTCCAACACTACTCAGAATTGTTTTTTAATTGTTAACAGGTCGTCAATTTCCAGGTCCGACGGCAGCTCTGTAGAGTACAGGACTGTGAACCATTACAATACAGACCATACTATGACAAATGAACATCTCTGGACAAAAGCAGAGGCACCAGATCCTCAGGCTGGCCGAGGGCCGACAGTGGAGTGGGTCCAGCTGAAGGTGTTCAAAAGGAAGCGGGATCAGCCACACTGGACTGGGCCATTTAAGGTGACAGAACTTCACATAGTGTGAGGCTGCAGAGCAAAGCAGACACCTGGTACCACTGGACATGCTGTGAGCAACTGATCCTCCAGCCACAACTCTGAAGGAACTGCAGGACCAAAAGGGGAGGATACGACAGCAAGCTGAAAAAAGGACACTTAAATATGATGAATATTTAATGACGAAGAAGCTGTGCTGTGAGGAGTTGAGCTCCTGTTTTGGGAGATCAAAAGGGGGAATTGAAGGAAATAAACCATAACCTAAAGATGGCTTGTTACTTAAAATAATGGGAACAGACCAAACACATGAATAATCCACAGACGCTTGATAACGGGTTCAAGACACCCATGCACCTACATTTACTTGAGTACAAGGACCTACTGCTGATGAGCGCCGAATGTTTAAGCCTTCTGAAAATATCTTGAGTTACATGAGTAGATTTTGGCGTAGAATGTATGAGGCACAAGCTCTTGCTAAAAAGTCGAGTAAGTCTTAAACAAAAATGCAACATTTTGACAGAAAAGCTAAGCTGGGAAAGTTTCAGGTGGATGATTGGGTATTGGCTTTGCTGCCTCGTCCTGCTAACCCATTTCAAGCTAAATTTACAGGACCCGACAGTGTAGCGAAACGCCTTGCCGATAATAATTATGCTGAATATTCCGGATCGGATGAGAAAAGTGCAAGTTTATCACAGTAACTTCTTGAAATTGTATCCAATTCCTGTTTCTTCTGCCACTGCGGTAAATACTTGTGATGCTTTTATTTAAAACGGTCTTCTCTCTTTTGCAGCACGAATCGTGATTATTTAGAGGATGCTGATGGGTATATCGAGAAAAAGTAGCCGGGCGACTTAATTCCGAGATTCTTGCTAATCTTTCTTATCGGACCGAGAGGGAGAGGACTGATATCACAGAGTTGGCGACGTCTTTTCCTTGACATCCCTGGTCGTACTTCTGTCATTGAACATGACACTGACGTAGGAACTTCATGTCCTGTTAAACAGAACGCCTATCGAGTTAATCCTTTAAAAAGAGATTTACTAAAACATGAAGTGGACTATTCGGACTACACTTTTTCAGCATGGGAGCTACTTTGAAATGACCAAGTCAAAATGATCTACCCATTATATTTATTGAGAAATATATATATTTCGAAAGTCCGAAAATGCCGCTCCACATTTCCCTTCTTTGGTATTGCGACAGTAGACTGGCAGACGAGACAAACGCACTTTGAAAATTTCATCGTGAAAAAAAAGTCCTCCTCCCATTCCGTATGAAAGTGATACGTTTTTTTCTTCTTACTTGGTCCAGCTCCCCACTCATTTTTATACCCTATCTTACGTTTAAGAGGAAAAAACCGAGCAAAAAATTAGGATGTAACTAACGACTAGCTTGTTAGCTTTGCAGCGCTCGGGGCGTTGTTTGTTTGAGCACAGTGACCTAATTGTACGGAAAAAAATCAGATGTCATCTGACTGGTTGTCCTGTGTATCAATCAAGAGACGGGATGGCTGATATGCTGACGTCTAGTTTTTATTCAAAACAACTCAACTTTATTTGTATAGCGTCAGTTCATGACAATGTCACCTCACCTTGTCATGCGATCTACCAATAGTACCTTGGAGATCGACTGGTAGATTGCGATCGACGTATTGAGCACCCCAGATCTAGCTGAACCTAGTTTTAGTTCATGGAGTTCTCTGTGTTTTAGTAAATAAACCCAATGGTTCATATCGGTTTTGCACGGATTATCGAAAACGTAATTTTCAGTTACCCCGAGTTGATGACTGCATCGATCATGTTGGCTCTGCCTGATATGTCTGCAAGGTTTACATTTTAAAGGGGTACTGGCAGGTTCCTTTGACTAATTGTGCAAAGAATTATCCGCCTTTGTTACACCCGACGCTTTCCTGCAATACACCATAATGCCTTTCGGAGTCTGAAACATACCTCCGAGTGATAAACTTTCCAGCAACTGATAAACCGTATACTGTATGGAATGCACAGCTGCGAGGCATATCTTGATGACATGGTGTTATATAGTTCTTCCTGGTCTGAACATCTTATCCAAATAAAATTATTTTCTTATTTAGGTAAAGCAAATCTTACCATTAAGCTCGCCAAGTCTGAATTTGCTCGCCAAATCTGAAGGCGACTGTTGCCTATTTTGGTAAAGTAGTATGAAATGGTTACGTGAAACCTATAGAGACTAAGGTAGAAGCTATTTGTAACTTCCCAATTCCCTCCACTCGTGAATTGCGACAATTTCTCTGCATGATTGAGAAGGAAGCCCTTGCCTTAGTGTTGGCTGTACAGCATTTTGAGGTATATATCTTTAAGCAGTAGAAAGTTATTAGTCATTAAATTTTTTATATCAGTTATGCACTCTGTTTATTTAGTGAATTTGTTCGTTTCATCAGAATGAGAAGAAATATAGAGCTGAGTATCATCAGCGTAACAGTGAAAGCTAATGCCATGCTTCCTAATACTTTCACCCAAAGGAAGCATGTACAGGGTGAAAAGCAATGGTCCTAGTACTGAACCTTGAGGAACTCCATACTGAACCCGTGACCGATATGACATCTCCTCATTTACTGCTACAAACTGATAACGCTCAGATAAGTATGATTTGAACCAGGCTAATGCAATTCCACTAATGCCAACATAGTTTTCAAGTCTATTTAGAAGGATTTTGTGGTCAATTGTATCGAATGCAGCACTAAGGTCCAGTAACACTAACAGAGAGATACAACCACGATCGGAAGATAAGAGCAAATAATTTGTAACTCTAATGAGAGCAGTCTCAGTACTATGATATGGTCTAAATCCTGACTGGAAATCCTTGTAGATGCTGTTTCTTTCTAGAAAGGAACATAGTTGTGAAGATATTGATATTGATATAAGATATTATATTTTCTAGAATCTTTGGCAAAAAAGGTAGATTCGATATCGGCCTGTAATTAACTAATTCTGTAGGATCAAGTTGTGTTTTTTTAATAAGCGGTTTAATTACGGCCAGCTTAAAGGTTTTTGGTACGTATCCTAATGACAAAAATGAATTAATAATATTAAGAAGAGGATCTATGATCTCTGGAAGCATCTCTTTCAGTAGCTTAGTTAGCATTGGGTCTTGCATACATGTTGTTGATTTGAATGATTTAATGAGATTAGACAATTCTTCCTCCCCGATTGCAAGGAAAAACTGGTTTACTGTATTTTGGAATATTGTAGTAGACTATTGCATGGTTATAATTTTCTCTCTAATACTATGAGTTTTGCAAGTAAAGAAGTTCATGAAGTCATTACTGCTGTGCTGTTTTAAAGCATCTTCCGCTGAGGCTTTATTTCTAGTTAATTTAGTCACTGTATCAAATAAATACCTAGGGTTGTATTTGTTTTCTTCTAAGAAGGTAGAAAAGTAAGTAGATCTAGCTGATCTTAAGGCCTTTCTGAATGCAATAGAGCTGTCTTTCCATGAAATGCGAAAAACCTCTAACTTAGTTTTTTTTTCCAGCTCCGCTCCATTTTTCTGGCTGCTCTCTTGAGGGCCCGGGTGTGCTCGTTGTACCACGGTGTTGGACTAAATTCTTTAATCTTCTTTAAGCGCAACGGATCAACAGTGTCTAAAGTGCTGGAAAAGAGAGAGTTAATAGTTTCTGTTGCAACATCAAGTTCTTCTAGGCTATCTGGGATGTTGAGTAGATGAAACTGATCAGGAAGATTATTTATAAAGCTATCTTTTGTGTTAGGAGTGATAGTTCTACTATATTTATAACAGGGAGTTGGTTTTTCGACTTTGGCTAAAGGTAATCTACACACAACTAAGTAATGATCTGAGATGTCATCGCTCTGCTGCAGAATTTGAACAGTATCAACATTGATCCCATTTGACAATATTAGATCTAAAGTATGATTACGAAGAATGAGTGGGTCCTGATACATGTTGTGTAACTCCAATAGAGTTTAAGATGTCTCTAAATGCCAATCCCAATGCGTCTTTTTCATTATCTACATGGATATTAAAATCACAGACAATTATGACTTTATCTGCAGACATTACTAATTCTGAGAGAAAATCAGCAAATTCTTTGATAAAGTCTGTATGGTGCCCTGGTGGCCTGTATAGAATAGCCAGCACAAAAGTTAAACAGGAATTATTACTTGCACTAGATAATTTTACAGTAAGGACCATCACTTCAAAATAATTATATTTCAAATTAGACCTTTGAGCAGTACTGATCGTGTTACTATAAATTACAGCAACACCTCCTCCTTTACCTTTCAGACGAGGCTCATGTTTATAACAGTAATCTTGAGGGGTGGACTCATTTAAAGTAATATAATCGTCTGGTTTTAGCCAGGTTTCTGTCAAACACAGCACATCTAGTTTATGATCTGTAATTATATGATTTACAATAAGTGCTTTTGAGGAAAGGGATCGTATATTCAGTAACCCAAGCTTTATCATTTGTGTTATATCCATTAGTTGTTTGGGCATCAATTAAATTTTTACCCTTAAATGGTTTTGAGAGTTTTTGTATTTGCTAATTCGAGGAACAGACATTCTCTATAAAATATCTAGGTGAAAGAGTCTCTATCTGTTGGAATTTATCTGACCTCTGTGACGTGTGACCTCTGAGACAGCTAGCAGACGGTCGATTTAGAGAAATGGACTCGTTCTATAAGACACTTATGAACAGGCAAGATGGAAAAAAACCACACATTTTTCTGTAGACTCAGCCTACATACACACACACACACACAGATCCCCAATTCAATACGTACGCTTGGTTATTTTAGTATTTCAGGCATACCAAACATTGAGCTTGCTGGGTCCGAGACAGTATCTTTCACGTTGGTGTAACAGGGTTAAAATAAACATTTAATTTTGTGGTGTATAATTATATGAAACTAGGCCTTAAATGTATATCAAAGGTATTTTAGTGCCCCTAGTGATTGTTTAACGGTAGACGTTTGTTATTTTGTCCATTATCGCGCACCGTAGTTCAGCAGAAATTGGATATTTGCTGCAGTTAATGTCTGCTGTTTCTCCTGTTAAATGTTTATTTCATTAATGTATTCTCAGTCTCAGACAACAAAGTATCAAACCAGAAGATTTATGAGTGACATCAATTGGAGCTGATAACAGTTTTCTGAAAAGTGTTACACTGGCAGTCTCGGTTCTTTTTTTTGAGTCACGTGTCACTGCATATAATTAATATAATTAAAATAATTTAGTTCACATTTATGCCGCTGGTCCTCAGCGAGAGTCACGTGTCACTGCGTTCTAAAACCTGCAGCGAATATGAAACCAATTAATTATGTTAATTACTCTGATTTCCAGATTCAAGCGGCAACAATCAGTCAGAGTTTTGAACAGGAAGTGTTTGCATGTTTGTGAGCCTTTGATTGATCTTCAACAACTGACGGTTTTATTTTCCTTTGAACGTCACGGTAAATTGATGCACATTTAATTATTTCCCAGTTCTGCGAGAACATATCGATGGAGGTTTTGGAAGCTAGGTAAGTAGATTAATTTATTTTTTATTAATTTCAGAGCTCAGTTTGTTTGTCTTAGCTCTTCATTTCGTTGTTTTTAAACAATTCATGTGTCCAATGATCAAAAATGACCGGTGTAATTGTAAATGAATGTGTGTTACTGCAGAGGAGATTCAGTAATTGTGTTGCTGTTGAGTAAAACTACACTGACACACAGTATGGTTTGTCAGTTTTATAGTGTAAGACAAAGACCACTATATTATGAAGGTAGATTTTTAAAAATATGAATACTGTGTACATGAATGTGTTTCATAAACATCTAGTTTTTATGCGTTTTATATTTTGCAACTATATGTTGGCCAAAGCAATGCTGAAGTGTTTCCCATCCCATTTGTTTCCTGTTTCATAGTGTTACTGCTGGGATTCTGCTGACTAGCCACTAAACGACCCATAATAAAAACACTAAAACGACAGCTTAAAAAAACACTAAAAGTGTGTGTGTGTGTATATGTGTATATGTGTATATATATATATATATATGTAACCCTTTTTGTCTGTGTGCTCCCCCAAAGGGCTCTGTTTGGGTGATGATTGAATGAGGAGGACACAACGATCGTTGACGTCACAGCAATGAAGCTTGTTTATTGGGCACTTTATCTGCATCAGCCACTTTTCAGAAGGAAAATAGAACTGTTAGTTACTAATATCAAAACTAAAATGCATATGAAATCATAAAACAAAACAATATAGTTTTAGCTGCCGTTATATTAAACATTAAATCAGGTGTGGGTCTCAAAAACTGGAAAAATAACTTTCCACATATGACAATTAATGTTGAATGCCACATGCATCCCAAATACAAAGAATAAAACTCAAAATACTTAGATAAATGTTAAATACAATACAACATAAAGAAAAATATCACACACCACATGGAAGGTACAATCCATTAAATAATATCAGAAATACAAAACCATCTTTCACAAATAAGTGCACATATATGTTAGTTAACATCTGTAACAACAATATATATCTTCAAATAACATGGATGGCCAATATAATTAAAGAAATATAATGGATGTAACGGAGAACAGTGAAAACCATCCTTACCTTTTCACAAGGAAAATAGAACTGAATTAAACAACAGCTCCACCCATGTGAAGAAGGGCTCACTCACACAATGAAATACACATAAAACACAGCTCCCCCCTAAGGCTGGGAGAAACATATTACATCTTGCCTACATATATATATATGTATATATCCTGAGAATAATAATGGAAGTTCATCATAAACTCTCCTGTGTGTCTAACCGTAGAGAGCAGAGCTTGCAACATCAAGATCACGGGTTTGATTCCCAGGGAAAGCAAGAACTGATTAGACTGTCAATGCGTTACTTGAATGCAATTCAAGTCGCTTTGGATAAAAGTCTGATAAATGCATGAATGTAGATAAATCATTATAAAGCCACTGTTGTGTAGGTTCATCATCAGCGTCTCATTCGTCGCACAGGACTTGATGCTGGAGGACTTCAAGGTCACAGATCTTCATCTTCTGCTCTCCCAGATGGGAAAGCGACAAAGCGGCCTGAAGAGGGAACTTGTGAAGAGATTAAAGCGTCTCCTGAGAGGTGTGTAACGGTCACTTGAGTTTTTTATGTTGTATTCACAACTGCACATGCGCATAATACCTTTGCGAGACGTCGGGTGGAGAGAGCCGCTCTCCCGACTTTTGTACTCTTCCTTTCGTTTCTGTATTTCTAAGTGTGACGGGGGGTAATGTTTGTACAGGTACTTTGCATAACTCAGGACTATCATGTATGAGAATGAGTTTGTCAGCGTTAAAGGCATTTAATTAAACCCGAGGAAAATACGCCAGCTCGTTATCGTGTTTCTTTTATCTGGGCATCAGCGCAATTTGAACGTTACAGGTGACCGCGGTCCTGAGCTGGTGTCTGCTGTCAGGGAGCTTCACGCTCTCCGGCAGATCCCAAAGGACGCCTGCAGGAACTCCAATCCACGTCCCGTCGTCTCCATGCCAGAGTCACCGGCACAGAACCACAGATTCTGCCGCTCTGTCAGACGCTGGAGACGCCTCTGCCTCCTTCACCTCTGGGTATGATGCGTATGTGATGGAAAACAACCAAGCATTTAATGATGCGTTCAGTTTTTACCCTCTCATTATAATTGGGACACTAAACTGAATCCTAATAATCAAGCCCTGCGCTACGTTTCTTACCTCTTGGACGCATGTCAAAATGGAGAAGAAAAGACCTGCGTGAAGTTGCCCCCCCCACCCAACGCAAAACGGTCTCGTTCGTTTGTGTGTTGTTTTAAAAATATATATTTTTAAAGAATAATTATAGGTCAAAACAATTATAGATCTAAGTCACTCAGCCCCACCACATGCTCCAAATTCAACAAAAACTCTCGTTTGTTTGTGCTAGTGTTTTAATATCGAACATTATAGGTGGGTTATAAATGCTGGTATTACAATACTAATAGACTGAAATAGAGCTGGTCACAAATGAATGATTCATAAGCAGTGACTATTTTATTTCTGGTTTTCATTTGTTCAAGCTCTTACCAGCATATTTCATCTTAGCAAAGATGTTTTTAATACATTAAATTTTTAAACAGGTTTAATTTTTTTAAACAGGTATCACAACATGTGGACTGCTTTAGGGTTTACTCATGAAAATGATCATGAAATAAGCGGCAGTAGTTAGGGTCCCTTTCCCCCCCCGAACAACAGATTCCTGGACTTTAGATACTGAAGTTCCATTTCAGAAATGTATTGAATTCATGCCTGAAACGCTAAAATATACAAACAAGGGAATACAAAGTTTTGAAGCCTGGCATCTGGACATGTGATAAATCATCAATAGTGGTCTTTTCTAGTGATGGCGAGATGAAGCCCCATGAAGCGTTGAACCTTTTCAGCCAAATGGTTCACAAAAGGGTTCATTTCTCGAAGTCTCATTTGCTCACAAAACCATCTAGTGGCCAAAGAGTAAAACACAATCAGATACATTACAGATGTGCCTGATGTGGTGTGTGATACACTGTGTATATATAATGTGTTTGGTCTTGTGGTAGATAATGATTGTGTTAACATAACTTTGTAATAAATGTATTGGCTTGAAATTTATGGGACTATCAACTATATCCAACTATTTTTGGATTGTCTGTTTTTTTTAAATAATTTGTCTGAAACCATGTGTGCTGCCGTTTTTTAACCAGGTCTCCCTGGAAGAAGAGATTATGATATCTCAATGGGATTTTCCCGGATAAATAAAAGATAAATAAATAAATCAAATGTATGTAAATCAATTGTTTGGTCATAGGCAGACCTGGGAAAATTATAATTATAATAAATGTCTGGGTTTAACTGGGCAGAGGGCAGTGAATGTGCTTGTGTATCTTGGACTGTGATTTTTGGAATCAAGAAAAATAATGAAGAGGATATACTTTAGGAGTTTTTATCAAAAAAATATTATTTTTCAACTGTTTTAGGGCTAAGGCGATTTCTTTTCTTTTTTTGACAACTTCTCCTGCCTTTAAAAACACCATTTCACAAGGCACTGATGATGCTGGACAATATAAGAACGTTTGCACTAGACCAACTTTCTAAGCTTTCCCTAGAACAGTCTAGTCTTATAATAATAATAATAATAATAATAATAATAGCAATATTATATATAATAATATCACTACTACTAATATAGGCTATACATATTATTTATATATATATATGTGTGTGTATAATTACATATTATACTTTATTGTAACGTTCGTTTTAATGTAAAAAAATAATAAGATAACATTTCTAGTCAAAAAATAAAAACCCGCCAGTTGCATCAAAAACCAGCCCAAATTTTTATAAACCAGCCCAATACATTTTCCCGGTCGGACGTGACCAAAAGGAGCCCAATCTGGCAACACAGCACAAGAAGCGCGAGGTTTTCAACCACCTTTATGCGGAAGCGATACTCAGAATGAAGCAATGACGTCATCAACAGAAACCGAGGCCTCGTTTGTCATTGTCACGTGATTTTCGCGGAAACTATACACGCTTCGAATCGGGGCTTCATCTGGAACGCCCCTTTTTGCTCGACACCCGCTCCGGAGCCTCTCTTCAGATGTCCCATCACTAGTCTTTTCATTCATATCAGAATGATTTATGAAATATATTCAGCTTTGATCACAAGAATAAATTACACGTTACTAGATATTCACATAGAGAATCATATTTACGACAGCGATACTGTTATTCACATAAGAACATGGAGTACCAAGTAAAAACACTTACCTCAGAGTTTGTTACATTCTCACATCGCTGTGTCCGTCAAAAGCTGAAAGCGCACGGTGGGTAAATAAGTTTAGTGAATGTGAATAAGAGCGAATGTATGGATCCTACCTTGACTTCAATTGAGTGACCTTAGAAAGACCAAATATTATTTGAATCTTATAAAAACCGAAACGGCACAAACAAAAGTTCCTAACGAGTTTTGTTCACAAACGAAAGGTTTTGCTAAGATGAAATATGCTGATAAGAGATTGTAATAAAACAAAATAGTCACTGCTCATGAATCATACATTTGTGACCAGCTAAATGATCTATTTCTATTTCTGATTACATAATCTGCCAATAATAATAAACACCCTTTTGCAGCATATCTTGACTATTCTTTTTTTTTTCTTTACAAATCTCTGGATATTCTTAAATCGAGACATTTGAGAATGTTACGATCCTCGTTATTTGTGAATGGATGGTTCGATGACTCTGTTTTCCTGTCTCTCTAGTTCTGCCTTTCTCATAGGTGAATCCTCTGAGGTTTCTCATTGGCCAGGTGGAAGGCGGGGACTATTTAAGGAGGCCGCTGGCATTCATCGGAGAGCTCTTTTTTTTTCTTTTTTTTTTTTTTATCTGTCCGTGTTCGCGTGAAGAAGCTCCTGGATCCCTCCTCCGGTCAATGTTGTTAGAACATTAGTTTTTCCTGTTACTTGTTTCTCAGAGCAGAGAAAGTAAAAGTTGGCCCTTGTTAATTTCTATGTTCAACGTTTAGTTTTGTGTTAACATTATAGAGCGTAGGGGTGTCCTGCCCATTACTTTGAAACCGTTTGTCATTGTTTTTCCACTAGGGAGTAGGTGAATATCTTTTGGTTTTCTAACTGGTGAGGTAATTTACTTTATTCTTTTTGTTTGTATTCATTCTGTTTGTTATTTTGGCCTTGGGACACCCTTAAGAGATGCTCTTTGTGCACTTGTTCATTTAATAAATTTAATCTTACTTTCAGTTGTGTTTGTTTGGGTTGATTATCGGCCACAGTGAGTTTTTATGGGATCCATCTTCACTAATTACGCCCTTTATTATTATTCGTTTATCGAACCATAGATGTGGGGCGTAATAGAGAAGCATTTTTTTTCTGAAAATTATATTCAAATTAAGTGAGTATGTTTAAAAAGGGAATTGATATCTTACAAATGGTTAATGAGAAGTTTTTTTCTGAACCCACTGACTTTTATTTTTTTATTAATCAAGGTTTCAAAATCAAGACTTGATCATGACTTTAGGGGTGTTGTGGTGTGTTTCCTGCTAATGTTGACTCTAAACCTGTACCGTACTAGCTATAGCTTATGATGGTTATGCTCTATGTTCTTACGCACAACTTAGCAGCTTCTGTCCGAGATGATGCTGAATTTTTTTGATTGACGTCTGTACAATCAATAATTCACTCTGTGAGAAAGCTGCGTCCTTAATATAAGCACTTCAGAATTGGTTGAAATTGCATTCATCTAAGTCCAACCCTAGATATTTTATATAATTTGGAAAGGAGTGCATGAACCTGCAACCTCATGCCCAAACGCATCTATCGTTGTTCCAATTAGCATTATTCAGTTTCTTCCTCACTTGAGTCTATTACAGCCCAAAGAACCGTTTGTGGGAAAGTTATGAAATTTGGCACACAAATAGAGGATGGTCTGAATGTGAACCACAGCTATTTTTGTAGTCTCTAACTCAATCTGTCTAGCGCCACCACCTGTTGCACTCACATTTCCTCAACTTCTGAACCATACGAACTGGAAACAAAAGTTTTTTTCCTGATTCCTTGGCTTACGATTATTCAAAACTTGATTATTAAAAACTGATACTTTTCAGAAATGCCTAATTTTCGAACTCCTGTATTGTTGCTCTGATTAATGAAAATTAAACCAGATCACATGATGACTGTTCTGGAGTTCAGGCTGATTTGACAAACTGTTCTCGATTAACAGATTTGATAAAGAGCTCGCCAAAATGAATGTCAGGCTGTGTCTCTGCAATACTTTAGCGTATTCAGACCAAACATGGTGTGTGTTTTGACAACCCTGACCTGAGGGGACCTGCACAGTTTCAGCACAGCGCCACCTAGTGGTCAGGAGATATGAAAATAGAAATGTTTGCTTACGTTCTTAATGGTTTGGCTGGAAATCTTAAAACTGAATCTCTTTGGATTTAGTGCAGTATCACCATTTAAAATTGTCGTAAAATGTGATTATTCTATTAACGCTTTGGTGTAATTTGATCAGAACATATACAGGAAGTTCATCTGACTATGGTGAAATGTGTGTCTATTTTGATTGTCTTTAAAAACCTACTTTTTCAAACTCCTAGACCATTGGTCTGTTTTTCAGCAATATTGAATCATATCATCTTTGATATGTTATGGATTTCGTGTTGAAACAGTTTTCGTATACTTGCTCAACAAATTTGATGCATGATGGTAAAATGACTGAAGCTGAATCAATGCAAAGCGTTTGGCATTTTGACACCAAACTCTGCGTGTGTCATGTGCGTGTGGCAGGACTCCCTCACTGCTGAATTACAGAGTAGCAAGAGTTATGAGGAGCAGCAAAAAGTGATTGCGTCTCTTAAAGAACAGATCTGCCAGTACAGTGCAAATGAAGTGCGGCAACAGCAAGAACGGTCTGTTTTGGAGACCCAACACAATGTGTTGCAGGAAAACTTGACCTGTCTTCAGAAAAGGTTGGCTGAGGTGAAAGACTTGCTTCAACAAGAGCTTTCCCGTCAAGAAACTCAGGAGGTTCTGACGATCGTGAGGGAATGTCTGGCTGAGATTTCAGCTCTTTCCTCGGAGAAGGACGCTCAAATAACTGCTCTTAAAACTGAGATGAAGGATCAAAAGCTGAAATCTGACATCTTAGCAGAGCTGCTGAAGCTGGAAAAACAAAACTCCTCCCTTCTTGCTCAACAATGGGAGCAGCAGAAGAAGGAGCTCCTGGAGCAGCTGAAGATGATATTCAATAGTTTACAGTATTACAGCAGTAGAAACCAGGAGGTGATTGAGATCAGGACAACTCTTGAGAAATCCCTGCAGACCTGCGAGATAGAAGTCAAGGCTCTTCAGATGCAACAAGATCATTTTGTAATGCTTTTACGCCTTAAACCTCCCTAACGCTTTAAAATATGTTTTTAAACCCATACAAAAACAAAAGCAAATGCTCCTTTTGTGTTTTGGAAGAAAGCAGGAACACGCATTGGAACATCACCAGGGGAATACATGACTTTATTTTCATTTTAGGGTGAACCATCCCTTTAAAAAGCTCGATTGCTTTCATTGCGCATGTGATGTCAGTTTGCTGCTTTACAGGTTCACAAGCAGCCAGGTTTCCGTCTGCATGGCCTGGACGCTCGTGAGGCGCAGCAGAACAAGAAAATGTGCGCATGTGTTTTCTTTATGTTTAGGATGGGTTAATATGTTGCAGTTTACTGCACTTTCTCTAACTTTATAAAGCATTCTGGATCATGTGACGCACTAATGTCATCAGCCTTGACTGTTGAACACAATCTACAACATGCCTTCTGTCTTTTCAATTATATTTTAAGAGTTTCTTGAAGTAAAAGGCCTTTCAGTAGAATTATAGAAACAACAGGCCAAAATTTCAAACAAATCACCTGAATACAAAAACAAAAGTGCTTCCAACCAATGTCGAAAAGCAACTGAAATTTTCAGGAGTTAATGGATGAGCCCCCATACGTCTCAGAGTGCGATTCTCGCTTGGGCTGCGAGAGGTCACAGGTTCAGATCCCGGACGAGCCCCCATTTGTCACAGCCAGCTCACAAGCCGCAACTAAGAAGGAGACACACGTTGGATAGATAAAAAAAATAAACAACATTTATTAAAGTATGGAAATATTAATCATAACGAACACAAAGACAGATTCTCAATGGAAAATAACCAAAACTATATGTATGTGGCGAGCAGGGTGGGGTCGAGGGACCGTGAGAGCGTCACGAGAGCCGGTGGCGTGATTGATAATCTCTCTTGTCTCACGGAGGAGTGGAGACATAAAAGGAGGAGCGACGACAGTGAAGAACGAGAGAGGACTAGGCCTGGACTTTATGCTGAGTTTTGTGTGTGGGCGGCAGTTGTCCGTGAGGAACTGCTGCCATTAGATAGATAGATCGATAGATAGTTTATTGCGATTTCACATGTAAAAGTACAGTATAACGAAATTAAACTTGGAGCAAGTCATACTTTTTTTCTCCAGAGATTACAGAATGCAGTTTAGCAAGCGTTACATGGCAACAGACATGACATACGCTGTACATGAGGTCACATGATGTGTTGAGAATGTGTGAATGTAGCCAAAGCTGCAGATGTTTTCGAGATCAGTTTCTATGTTTTTGTCCTTGAAGGGAGATAAGAGTGCACAGGAGATAGCAGACTGGCTGACAGGCTAAATTCCCAACCGAGAGATAGGGACAAGTTAGGGACATTAGGACAGGAAAATACAATTGTTTAATCCATTTGATGATCTTCGGTAATTAGTCCGGATCATAATCAATCAGTCAGTTCTGGTCCTCAGCACTCACTCACGACCAGTCGATGCAGTTCCCTAGACATTTCGTCTAGCCTCACGGCCAGACCGGTTACAGTCCGTAAAAGTTCACCGACCTGACCACCGATGGAACCCATTCTTCCCTGCGTGTCCGCAGTCCGGACTGCGATAATACGGTTCAGTTCCTCAATCTGTATCACTCTCTGATCTAGTTCCTTCAAACGGTTACCCACAACACCGACGCGGTCCTTAATTTTCACAGACAGCGGCTGGGTGAATTTGCTTGCAGCTGTCTTACCAATCTTTCGATAGGTCAGGGCAATCCCAAAGCCAAAGATTAGGATCCCTGCCATCAATAATCCAATCACCTATAGATCTTCCGCATCTTCCATGGACAGAGCCTCCAGGCACAGGACTTGCCAGTTTTTCCATGAGTCCATCACGTACCCCAAAGCAAACGTCCCGTCTGGGCATGTGGGTTCTCCTGGGCCAACCTTCCTTTGTGAAAAAATCTTGTTGATTGCGCTGATTGACCAGTTAATCAGTTCCATTTCAGTATTTTCAGGAGTCCAGCAAGCAGCAAGTCAGAAAAAAAGACAAGAATACCAGAGCGCTAGAGCAGGGCGGGAGCAGATAGAAACACGTCTGCACTGTATGAGAGTCAGAGTAAGAGAGGCGTTATGTTTATTTTGGATTTATGCTTTATTTATCATTAAAGTGTGTTTAACGTCTGCCAGTTCCCGCTCCTTCCTCCCCGAACATTGAACATTGTTACAATACATATATATATATATATATATATATATATATATACAGTAATACCTCGGTTTACGAGCGACTTGGTATACGAGCAAATCGGTGTACAAGCACGGAGGGTCGAATCGGTGTACGAGCATTGTATCGGTGTACAAGAAAAAATTTCCCTCACCAATGCGCAGTTTTGCGTCGAAAAGATCCCTTTATCACCCCTTCATTCATCCTCGTTCATTCTCTCAGTGTCTCTCAGTTTGGGTGCATCATTCACCACAGTGCATTATTTTACAAGTTGTTGTGAATATGATTACATGTGAATATGATGAAACTTTATTAATGGAGCATGTTACCAACACCACACATTGCATACTAATGAGACTCACGTGTGTTCACAGTCCAACGCACCCAATGACGTTCTTAAAGGGCCATACACTTTTAGAGAACAGCATCCTATAACAGTTATAACTCTGTACAGATCATATAAATAAGTGATTTACAGCGGTTTTACCTCGTGTTGTTGCATTAATTGTGATCGCTATTCTTCACGTTGTAATATCGTTACAAATGTTGAAGGAACTAGTTAATATGTGTTCAGTAAGTTTCGCTAGAGAGAGTTGAGTTCTGAGGGATTTGAGAGAGAGCTCGTAAGCAGAGATAGTTTTGATTCTTCTGTTATGTACGGCGTGGGTTGAAGCCAGAACCGCAATCTGATAGTTCTAAATAAAATCTCTGAATGAGAAGGAACCTGTCTGGTTATTAAAAGAAGCAACGCTACAATGTAGTGAAATATATAAGCAGTAACACCCCACCCCCCTCCCCTCTCCTCTCGTCTCGATCATGACAGCAGTGAAGAGGTAAAGTGCGTGTTACAGTAAATAGTTAATAATGACAGTTAAACTCTAAAAATACTTAATTAGTATTTATATGAGATCTTAATGGTTATAAGTTTAAATGTAACTAATAGGTTAAAACCCCAAAAATATTTAAAATGGGCATTTATGGTCGTGTGGAACGAATCAAGGGATTTTTAGTGCGTTCTTATGGGGGAAATTGTTTTGGTGTACGAGCATTTTGGTTTACGAGCTCGCTCTTGGAACGAATTAAACTCGGAAACCGAGGTATTACTGTATATATATATATATATATATATATATATATACATATACAGTGGAATCCGGTTATGTCGACGGCCTCGGGGGTTGTAAAAAAGCCAGGGTGGGACTCACAGCAGCACTCGCAGTTCGTTGAGAAGCGTAAGAACGATATGTGGTTTCACTTCAGAGAGTCCTGCGTGGCGATGTGAGAGAAGTGTCACTGACAGAGCGACCACATGGACCACGATCCACATGCAATATATATACAGTAGAACCCCGATTTACGAAATTAATCCGTTCCTAGGTTGGTTTCGTATATCGGTCAGGTTTTTACATGTTGATTGCCTAATCCGTTCCAAGCCCTACAATAACACCATATTCAGCATGGGACAAAGCGCAACCCAGCTTCATACTTCTCAATAGTCTCTCTTTTCGACTCAATGAAAAGCACCCTCTTCTTCCCTTTGACTTCAGCAACAATCTTCACATCCATGGGTACTGATTAGAAAAAAGTTTATGCTAAAAGCAGAGGCTGGTGGGAGCGATGCTGACCAATAGGAGAGCAGGATTGTAAAAAGTGTTCCCCTTCTTACATGGACTATTCCAGCCACCCCTGTCATTCAGTGCGAAATGGACTATTCTAAAATTTCCCTCGGAGTTCAGGAAGTGACTGACAGAGATCGGCTGAAGATTGTATATAGTTTATTGAGTGAAATACGGGGAATTAGTGTCAATCGTTGAGGTTTTATCGATCTATGCACCTTTAATAAACATCAGTTTTGGATCATTCCCTGAGTGAGACATCATTGTTCTGACCGGACAAACTGTAGTCTTCATCCAACCCGAACCAAAATCAGCGCGAATATCAAAACAAAACTCGGAAATCGTCGCCTCGCCGAGATTTCGTTTTTCGCATCTCGATCATTTTGTCGTAATTCGGGCGGAAAAAAACCCGAAATCTTTTATCGTATGTCGAACTTTTCGTACGTAGAGCGTTTCGTAAGTCGGGGTTCTACTGTATATATATATATATATATATATATGAAATGTCTTTTTTATGAGTCATGATCTGATGAACTTATTCATTACCTTTAAATCATCAGAATATCAGCATTGAGCTCATTGACTATGAAACACATTCCATACAAAAGGGTCATCAAAACTGCCCCATTTGTTAAAAACACTGAAAACGATGTATTTCTTTTTAAGGAACCTTTTTCAAAGCTCAAGCAAACAAATAGCCCTAGTTATTTATTTGATACTGTTATGGATCTATGCCCTAATTTAACGAGAAATAAAGTTTCATCCTCAAATGACACAGCAGTAATGATTTTATGAACTTCTTTACTTGTAAGGTTCATAATATTAGAGTGAAAATTGTAACCATGCAATTACCCACTACAGTGTCACATTATACTGAAACATTACACATTATACACATTATACTGTACACTGTCGTGTCCCTGAGGAAAAAATCCACTCTTTCATTGATATATGTACCTAAAAGAGCACAAATGCTTTGTTACTCTGGCTGTGCCTTATTAGGTCACAGCAATGCACCTATGAACATTGAGAACTGCTCTGGCAAAATACATTTTAATTATTTTAAACCATATCTGGACAGAAAAGTACATTTCTATCACTGGGGGTGTATAATTGTTCTTTTAGAGGTACAAACAAGGAGGTACAAAATGTGCCAATGTTCAGAGGTGTATTGCTGTGCTCTGGTGCAGACAAAGCATTTATACTCTAAGGCGCCCCTTAAAAGCCTTACATTTTCTAAAAAATGCCCAGCCTCATTTGGCTGGAATGTGTCGGCAGTGTTTAGATGATGAAGGAATTGATGCTATTGACTGACTCTCACGTTCAGGACACTATCCTCCTCCACACATTGGGCTAAACACACGCCTGACTGGCATTATGAGCTCCTGTGATGAACTTCATGTGAGTTTGATCAGCCTTCAGTGTTTTACATTGATTTTGGTATGAATCCAGCCCTCAGTGTGTTAATGATTTTATTTTCCACTGGCTGTTGTCATATAAACATGCATCATGTTTGTTCTTGACAAATTATAGTGCTCATATAATAAAGATTTTCAAATTGAATATTTCTTTCATTGACATCCAATGTGTGATATAACGGTTCCCTTAATTTTTTGAGCAGTATATAATTATTTAATTAATTCATGCATTAAATCATTGTTTGTCTGAAAATGTATGAATTCACGATGGCTGCATTTGTCTAGTGTGTATTAATGCATAGCTATGCCATATGACAATACAATTAAATTACATTCTGCTTTTTTTTAACCAAAATATCTCATTTTCAGTAAGAAAATAAGTAAGACAATTAGTCGTAATTAATGTTAACAAAACATAATTAATGTCCATAGGTGTATTCCAGAAAGCAGGTTATGTGACACACCCATATGTGTTTAAGGCTAAGTAAGTGGATATCTCAACTTTTGGTTCCTAAATCGGAGGAAGCTTTCAGGGTATGTGAGTCGCCATAGCAACTTACTCTGAGCAAACCCTGATCCAGTGCAGCTTCTGTTTGAGGGTTAGTTTAGTTGATGACCTATTGAGTTGATTTAGTTTAGACCTATTGATGAGGAACCAGTGGGTGTGACAGACAGATAGATAGATAGATAGATAGACAGCCATATCACTCAAAACTACAGTTCCCAGCATTCCTCCTGCTCATCACCTGCTGTCACTCAGCCATCACCTGCACCTGCTCCTGATCAGCTCATCACCACAGTATTTAAGAACACACCTCACTCACATGCTTTTTTTCCCCCAGGTCTATGGCTTGGACAATGGTTTTGTTGGCTATTTACTTCAGTCATTTACCTTCTGAGATTTCGCCCAAGGTCTTGTCTGCAGTCCTGCAGTCTCTGGAAGATGAAGACATTATTCATTCACTCTAATGGCCACCAAAAGGTTGGTGGATGTTACCAGTTGACATCATCCACTCCCTCTTAACCTGTGAGCATAACACTGTAAAATTGTGGGTATATCTTCTGAAGCACCATGTGTGGAGATTGTTTAAGGACATAGAGAAAGCACTCGAGTGGTTTTGTTTGTGTAGCACTTAATGTCCTGTTACACCTTGTATCTCTCCCTCTCATTGTTTTACAGCTGTTATACAATTTCAAAGACCCAAAACAAACTTTTTGTACAATGGCCGTATTTGGCTCCTCTTCGGGTTTACTGAGATCTGGATTAGCTCAAATAACAAATCCATGGCACTTTTGCTACCTTGGAGGGTTTTGAGAAAAGGTGTGGTTGTTGCTTGTTCTTTGAAATGCTTTTCTTTACAGTTTTCAGAACTTATGCTGTTACCAATGCTGAGCTTAACTGTGCTGTATGGGGTATATTGTTCTCTAGGGTGTGATTCTGTTCTGATTTGTTCTCGTGTTGACTGAACGGTCCACCTTGAGGCTCATGGCATAGCGTTCTAAGCTCTTCTAACCTTGTGAGACCTTTTTAATGGTAGGTGGTGCGTCTCACAGGTCTTCATCTCTTACAACCATCAGAATATTAATCTAGATGCCAACAGTTCATCACAATGCAAAGGAAATGATACACATTATTTGTATTAACAGTATTGTAGCTGTTTTTATGGTCCTTTTTTATACAAATGAACTTTTCCACTTTCATGTTGTGTTACTGCAAGTTAACTTGCAGGATTTTACTGATCGGCACCCCATAAACTTGGAGGGGATGGGGAACTATAAGTTTCCTGTAGTTAACTTCAGCTTCATTCATGAATTGTCTTTCATGAATGCTTGGTTGTCTTTTTCCTTGGTCTAACACTGAACTTTAGCACTAAGTATTCATAGTTTTGCGCTGTAGTTTCTACACAATCTTTGAAGCTTAAAATAGAAGTAAACAAAATTATAAAAAACCATGAGGAGTACTGAACAATGAACAGTCATGTTGTTGTTTTTTTGTGACGACCTTGGCTTCTCCAAAACCAGGCCTTCGTTTGTGTGGAAATTCAGATTGCGTGAATTTTCTACAAGAGTACTTTATTGCAGTCGGGTGTGTATTGGTGCTTGAGCTATTGGGTTTTGGTAATTTCTGTAAGTATATCCACATGTCTGGTCATTTGTGCTCCAGTCCCAGGCCTTAATTCAGGCATGGACATGTTTTCAGATTGCTGGAATTGGCCAATTTCTAGAAATTCTCCATTGCAGTCTCTTGTGTATGTGATCATGTTCCACATTGTTTATGCTGTATTACCAAGCCTTTTGTGTGGAAGTTTTCAGATTTGTTTATTTAAGTGGTTTTTCTCAAAGCTCTTGCAGGTATATAACACGTATTACTTGACCGTTGTATTTGTGCTCCTTGTATCAGGCTTTTGTCTGGACTCTTTCAGATGTACATTTTAACGGTTTGTGACTGTATATAGATGGATAATGTAGACAAAGTGGGAACTTTATGCAACTGAGATGAAGGGAACCATAGATTAACTATAGAGAATTTGGTTTGGTGTTGAATCCACCCCAAAAAAACAGTCTTTTCTTTTGTATTATGCCCATTCTCTTCTGCTTCAGAATTTGTGCCCACTTTTTAAAATGCTGAAATTTCTTTTCCACTGAAATTTTTTTCTTGGTTGAATGGCAAGCCAGATTCCTTGGTTACTTTGTTCACTTGCTGTGACCTTTGGGAAAAGTTATTCACCTTTTTAGTGGTCAACAAAATGACTTCATTAGCACAAACGGAGTAATGTTCTCCACTTGAATTTCACTGATTAAATTTAACTGCACCTCAAAGCTTCAGGGATGGTCTAACATGTGTGCGTCTAACAAGCTTTTGACGTTCACAATGTTTCTGTTTACAAATGTACTCCGCATTCTCAGCATGGGTTTTTATTTTTATCTGCCTTAGAACATTTGTATACATATTCTGACAGATTTTCCATCTTTATGACCCTTTACTCTGTCCCTTTTCTATTCAAATGAAACCCTTTTTTGGCATTTGACTTGGAGTGATTGACTGCTGATTACTCTTAAACCTAGGACTACTATTCAGGGAAGTTTAAGTTATTTTTGCCTGATGCTGTTGCTTTAACTTGTTTGAACAAGTAGCCTTTTGATTGTACGGTTGTGGTTAATGGAGTACTTGCTTGTGCTCTTGACAACCTTGATGTGTGGAATTTTTACAGGTTGGGCACAGTTTCCCAACAGCTTCATGGTGGAGCATGTTTCCGTATCTGCAAATATCCTCCATATTTTAGCTCTGCTTGTCAGACTTGGCTTGAACTTTATTTAATTCTGTTCCAGTTGGTGTGGATGTATGCTCCTGTAGCACGCTGTTGTGCTTGTGCACGATTCATATTTGTGCCTTCAGTTTAAGCCTATATTTTTCACTTGCCTTGATGCACCTCTTGTAGTTAAGGTTTATGTTGTAACTGACCTTTTTGCACTTACACCAGTTTCGTTTGTCTGATTTCCTTCCAAAACTTTGACCCTCTTCGTCCCTATTCATCTATGATCTTGTTTCGTTGATCATTGGTAACTTTAACAAAGCTTTCAGCCAAGCATGTTCAGGGTTTAGTTATACACTTAAACTGTTTGTCATACCCTGAAGAGAATGGTCTTTGGTCTTTGTTTTAGGTGGTATGGATGTATGCCTTTAAGCTGTTTTTGTATTGACTTTGAGTTTTTTGCCTTTGCTACTATCCCTTTAGTCTCTTCCTTTTAATTTGATTTTCCCAGACGGTGTTTGGCGACTTGCACCTTGGCAATTTTTCCTCTTCCTCTTTGGCTATAATTTCCCCTTTAGTGTTTCAATAAGTCAAGAGGTGCAACCTTGCATGAAAAGTTTTCAATGTATGATCGATGGTAAGAGAAATCCTAATAACATTCTCACCTTGCCAACTTTTTTAGGGCTCCTCACCTTCAGCACTTGGACAAGAGTAATGTAATCTGGGTCCATTTTGTACCTAAAAATTGTACCTCATTTTCGAATACTTCACATTTATGGGGGGTTAACTTGACGACACTGTTCTGAGAACTGCAACACTGAGTGAACCGTTATCTAAATGGGTCAGACATGGCTCATCGTGCAGTTCCCTCAGCCATTCCTCCATGCTCTTATCAAATGCACCTGCCGAATTCTAATCCGAACTGGATCTTCACCCACTCACTTAATCCCCATGCTGTTACAAATGCACCAAGGTCAACAAATTCCTCTACAAACTCTTGGTGATGGGCTTTGCCTTGATCAACGACTGCAAGGCTGTGCCTGGTTTTCAGCATGGCCTGTATGTGGGGAGTAGGGTGTCTGTCTGGAACGGATGGATTTAACTCGCAGTAGTCAGAGGCGGCGAGTTCCATTTTGCACGCCACTCTATTGGCATTTAAATCAACCTTGTATTGTACAGAACTTTGGTGCTCCTTGCGGCTGTTTTTAAATGTGCTAAACAAATTGAACTTGGTGACTAGTATGGTGACTTAGTAGTCATCTTATTTAACACGGGTATTCCTTAAACTCCCTACACCGTGGCTTTGGTACAGACTTCTATGTGCTTCATGGGTTTGGTATCTTGAGGCAACGTTTTAGATTGGAGAGATGGAATGCATCCCACCTCATTGTCAAGCAAAAGCATTACTCCATTAGAAGTTCAGGCGTTAAGTTATTAAAACAAACTGGAGAGTCCCAGACACCTTTATTTTTGAGTCTTTGACATTGCATCATTGCATCTTTGACTTTTTTTTTGGGAAGAGTTGGGTGACGTTTGCAGCTGTCATGCAAGAAGTCTCTTTCTGGGCTGTTACTGGTCTCATCTCAGTGAGGGATATGGCTTTCACACTGTATGCGCAGAACTGTCTTTGGAGGCAGGGCAAATGTCATGAGGTGTATTGTTTGATAAACGGAATGTAGATGTGACCTGGTCCCTCTCTGGAGGTGGATATGATTTCCTCCCTTTAAGTCATCTGGTGTAAAATGAGCGTCTTGGTCAGATTGCAAAAGTACAGTTTTAATACAACAGTTGATAGCCCTAGCTCAGGGGTGGGCAAACTACGGCTCGCGAGCCATATCCGGCCCGTTGGGCTTTTTAATTTCCTTGTAATGTCTCTGTCGTGGCTGCAAGTGGCAGTGGCGCTGAAGCGGTGTTGGGGAGTAGGAGTGTGTCGCAAACCCCTCTACACCCCCCTTTATGGCGTTGATACTGTGATGAAAAGGAACGAGCGCAAAACTGTTTGCGCGCGCGTAAATTACATCCGCGAGCGGAAAACAGAGCTACACATAAATACGGTACCCGCGAGCTCATCTTAATCATTCGCGCGCGCGAACATCCGCCCGCTCTCGACTGCTGTTTTTGCTCGCGGGAGCACTTATTTTTGTCAGTCGTGGGGCGGGGCTTGCTCTTTTAATAGTAACATCAAACGTCATTGGTTAGTTCCCTTTTTCCAGAGGTCAGTTGTTATTGGACGCCTGTGATTGTCAATCTAGAGCTGAGGCAAATATACGATTCAGTCATATTGCATATTATGGTTTTCGTTTTGTTGTAATTTCGCGTGTCCCAGTCGAGTGATTTAAGACCAAACTATACTTTATACATGTTTTCTAGGATTTCTTATAAGTAAATGCACAGGTACGACCTTCACCCTGGCCCCTCTGTCAATTTTAAGAAACCAATGTGGCCTGCGAGACAAATAGTTTGCCCACCGCTGCCCTAGCCTGTCTGGCTGGAATTTGTTACTGACCTTCATGCTTTTTCTACTCCATCACTGCAACGGTCTTGACTTCTCATGAAGTTCAGTAATGCCTTTGCTTTCTTGCAATCACAGGAATTTACAGTGCTCACTGCTTTAGTTGTGACTCTGGCAGGTTGCTCTACACCACTGTTCAGCAGATAGTTAATGACACTATCCAATGATGGGTACTTCTGCCACCCCATCAATTAATATTGGTAACTCCAATGGTATAGCTTTGTTCCCAGCTTAAGTGGTACTTCAATACAACTTTCAAATGAGGTTTATTTGAGTCACTGCTCAATCCAGTGAAGCCGCATTGTGTGTGTGAGTGTGTAATGTTTCCACCTCATTCATCAGACAGACTTGTGAGCCTGTGCCCCATAGCACCTGTGTTTCTACCCTATCAAAGAAACGGTTCACAATACATTTATCTCTAATCAAAGTCAATTGTGTATTTGGTTGTCAACTGATTGGCAGTAATCTGATCAGCTGTAAGTGGCTCCTTCCACTTTGCTGCCTCCTGAGCTTCCAGCTGCTTAATGCTGTCACACAGGAGTTGACTTTGTTCTGGCCACAGTGGTGATGGTGTTAATGCCATGCTGCTAGCAGACTGTCTTTCTGCAGGTGGACCTCTGCATCCTCTGGAAAGGATGCTTTTAAAACTTCCAGCTTGCTTTTAAAACCACGATCACATTGGTCACCCCTACAAGCTGCTTTCATTCACTCCTCCCTCCTTTTTCTCTGTGCTGTGCAGAACGGTGTACTCACCACCTTTCCTGATTTCCCCTCAGCTGCTTGATAACCTCATGGAGTTCAGTCTTGTCTGACTTGTGGGATTTTAAGTTTTCACTTGCATGGGCACAGACTGCTCTTTGCCTCGAAGTATGACCAATTCTCTCCTGGCTTTGTAATTCTGCCAGAATCTTCATTACCAGATGACGTATAATCTCTGATGTATGCATTTTCCTTGAACTTGCTGTTCTGACTAGCAACTTTGATCGTCGCTGTGAGACTTCATCTGTGATTAAGACCATCCAGGCAGATATTGAGTTCATATTTGATGTGCTCATTAACCCAGTTCCTAGCATACACAGCAATCTCGTTTATGAGAACTTTATGGTTCTTCACCTGGCTCTCGAGCAGCAGCTAAAAGTCTTTCAACTCAGTAGCTCATAAAAGGAAGTTGTTGACTTGCGGTGCTCTTGAGTGATTTGTCAGTCAATGATGCACGTCTGAGTTTTCTTCTTTGAAATGGCATTTCAGGATTTTACACAACAGACATACTGCTCTTATTACGGGATCAATTATCTCAGTTTCCTAGTGTCCTGTTCACTCCAGAATCATTTTCATGCATCAAATTGAATGACCGCTTGCATTTGTTTCTGATTTGGTAATTTAGTCTTAAATCATATTGGATAGTGACTACAGGAACTGCATGCTTTTGGGAAAACAGTGGGACTTGAACCCATTAGGAACTTTCAAACTCAGGTGCTGGATTTCACTTTAGAATGCTTTGATTCACTTACATTTGTGCTTTTATCCAAAGCGACTTGCATTGCGTTCAAGAAACAAATTGAATCAGTTCTTGTTTTTCCCTAGGATCAAACCCATGACCTTGGCGTCGTAAACGCCAATGCTCTACAGAAAAGCCAGGAAAGATTCAAAATGATCACTGCTACCATCTTGTACACTAAGATTGGAATGACACAGCACTGAAACTCTAGCAACTCTTTAACATGGCGATGGGCCATAACGGTTTCTACTGCTTCACTTATTAATCGGTTTGAGTGCCGTTTGTAGAATCTCTCTACCAACAGTTTTGCTTATTGAGCTGCAGCACAAGCAATGGCATGTTCAGTTGGACTTGCAGTTGCTCAATGTCCATGCTCTGCATCATTAAACTACTCAGATCGGCACCACTGATCTCATCCTCATCACCAATGTGATATAACCCACTTGAAGGCAATAAGCATGGGTTGGATTTTTACTGAGCCAGTTCTAATTAATACAGCAATGTTCAACAGTCTTTTCCAAACATTGCATGAGAACCACTTTTTGGGTTTCTCCACCTGGCTACTGCCATCCACTGCACACATGGCTGTAAATATTACAAATTGTATAAGACTTGTCTCCTTGTTGGAATTCAGCTAGTCCCTGATGGCTTGGAGTGATTTTGCCGCCTTTCAGATCACTCTTAAATCTACGACTCCAAGAATTTGCAGAATGATCTCTATACACTTTAGGTAAAGATACCTGGTAGGAGACTCTTCAGGCAGGTACTCCCATAATTCCTAATGGTCTTGGACGAGTCTCTGCAGTTTCCTCTGTGGTAAGTAAACCTTTTTTCATCTGGTTTCAGGGTGTCACTGCAGCAACAAGGATGTAGATGACCAAGTGTGGTGAGGAATTGGCAAAGGAAGGAGTTTCCACTCAGGTAAGAGTCTTCTGAAGTGACATAGGTAGGCCGTTAATGAAGTTCCTGAATAATGTAGGGCTGTCAGTAGTGTAATTGAGGGGTTTGACCAGAGGAAGTGTGCAGAGTCCATAAGTTGCAGGAAGGATTAAACAAGTCTTTTTTTCTTGTGCCTGATGCAGTTGTTTGAATTAACTCATTCCTTGATAGACTTGAGCTGCTTTACAAATGTTCTCCACATTTCAGATGTGGTTGTCAGACGTTGATTTAACAATCCAGTTTAATTCCTGTTAATGTGAATACTCCTGTAACCTGCTGTTAAACTTGTTCAGATAACTGAAACCAATGCATTTGTATGGATTTTTAGTTATGGTTTGTTACATAATGTATTTTGGTTTTGTCTCTCCTCTCACTTGTTCTTAGGGGTCTGATTGGCTCTCGTACATCCATTTGCTCACAAGGGACAACCTTCTCCAAGAACCAATAGGAGCTCTCTTCACCTGTATAAAAACCCAGAAGTAGGAGGAAGAGGCGTATTTGATTTTATCATCTGAGGTTTTGTTGATTGTTTTCAAAGACTTAATTTTATTATACTCTTGGTTTGGTGATTGTTTGCTTTTGGGATAGGGGAAGCTTGTCACATGACTTAAAGTGCACGTAGGTTGAGACGGGTAAGGAGCGGTTGCTATTCTATACATTTGTTTGTTATTGTAGGTATTTATTTCCCTTTATTTTTAAAGGTAGATAAGTCTCAATTTGACTCGTATTCCCATGTTTAGGGTTTCTTTTCTAAAATTCAACTTCCCCACACATTTCATGTCTGTCTTTTTTTTTTTTACATGTTACCGACTCTTTTAGGAGGCTCCTAGACCCTCTTAAATGGGGGGGCGTGTAACAAGGTTTATGCTTTTTGTTTTTTTTGCCTTTATCAGTTTCACTTGTACAATTTACTTCATGCCAAGTAACTTTGGCTTTCATTAATTCTTTGTTGCTTTGTTTTTCCATTTATTACCTGTTGTATTTATGCCACTGTTCTATTTGTTAAACTTAGTGTCAAGTATAACTAAGCAGCTCCCCTCCCACCCCATTTTTTTGTACTGATGTCACTTTACATTGTGCTTTCAACGTTCCACAAATCATGAGGTGTTACACTGGGGTTTTTAAGAGCAAACTCTGCTTAAAAGTGAATGAGGATGATAAAAATAAAGCATGCTCCTTTGTTTAATTTGTACTCTTTGGCATTTGCTTTGTCTTAGAGACGTTTTGAAGTTTATACCTTTACAGTCCCTTTTATGCACTTACCCTTTTTAATGTTGCTTATTTTAAGTTGACTTATTTTCTCAATGTGACTCTCCTGCAATATTCCTGATTTTGATCAGTTTTTAAAACTTGGTTGTTGGTAAACTTGAATTTAACTATGAAATGGTTGCTTTTGTCTTGTATTCTAAGACTGCTTTGTTTTGACTTTTTTTGTTGTATTTTTATTAATATGCTCCCTGCACAACCATCAACATGTTTTATGGCCCTGTACCCATTAAGTACTTAATGTCTCCTGATATTCTAAAATGGTTCTATTGTTTAAATGCTGTATACAGTACTGCAGTTTGACAAATTAAGGCTTATTTTTGCTAAATAAAAGGGCGGGGATGCCTAAATCTATTTTTTTTAAGAGCAGTTCATGTTTTTTAAGTTTTTGGGGATAATTTCTTTATTTACCCTTTTTCTTAATGCTATTGTGCCTTTTTAGGGTTAGGCCTCTGCTAGTTAAGCTACTCTTGTGCTTTAATCGTTTTTTGGCGCTGCCCAATTTGCACTTATGCCTTTAATTTCTGTACTTTTACCTTTCCATTTACACTTAATTTTTAATTTTTGAAGTCAGTCAAAATAATTGACTGACTCTTTTACTGTTAGACTTTGCATAAATTTAATTGACAGTCCTGTTTGAACTCAATACTCTTAATTTTTCTTGTTTTGAGTACCTTGTTCCTGCCTTGTCCACTTTGTAATGGTTGTTACTGGTTTAAATGTCTCTGTGCATCCTTTACTTGGTCCCTTATGGATGTAATTGTTTGAGCTTTTTGTATTTGACTTCCTAAATTGTGACATTACTTGAGTCTCCCCCCTTTTGTAGTGCTCTTGCACTTATTTATTTTTTTACCTTTAGACTTATTACTGTTTCCCCTTTTCACTATGGTAGTAAACCTGTTCACCTTTGCCCTCATTCCCCTCTTTGTATGATACCGATCATGTTGCAATAACAAAATTGTTACAGTCCAGCAAGTCTCAGGTGTTCATAAGCCTTTCGTAGTGAAACTGAAAAACAAATGTGCTTGCATGTCTTTAACAGTCACCACCTAATCTCATTCCACTGGCTCTGCTAGCAGAATCTGAAGTCTTTGGGCATTCAGGACTACCTATGGAAAGCTGATCTGCTTCAATGTTCAACAAATGTAACGAGATTGATTTATTCACTGTGGATTGAAAATGTACTTTAGTAATGCTGACTACAGATCCTCTCTTGATGTGGTTTTCATACATTTTGCTTGGTTGTATAAGTTTCTCATGTTTATACTGTCATGTCTGATCATCTTGGTCCATATCCATACCGGTCAAGATCTATCCATAGAGAGCCCAATATGGTATTACTACATGCACTGGCCCTTCATCCAACACTGGGAGGCTCATCTGTTGTGCCAGACCCTGTCGTCATTATGAGAAGTGGTCGGTTTAAGTTTTTGTAGGATGAGAGGATTGCTGTATCTGGGACTTGCAACATGTCAGCCAAAGGTGGATATACCTGATGCAGAACAGGACCTTTTGCCCAGGTTAGCATACAGGTGTCGATTCTTCGGATTTCAGCTTGTCCCTTATGACTTCTTTTTTTTTCTTTTTTTCCCTTTGCGAGGAACAGGCAAGGGAAGGAGTTTCCACTCAGTAGGTCTTTTGAGATGACTCGTAGGGCATCAATGAAGTTGTCATCCTAGGCTATCAGTAACATTCATGGAGGACAGTGTGTTTTTTTATTTATTTTGCTAACAGTGTGCAGAGTCCAGAAGTTGGGGGATCATTTCTTTTTTTTTTTTGTGCCTGACGCAATTACTTTAACTAATTTGCTCATTCCTCAATTGACTTGGCAGTCATATTTGAGTACTTGGATGTGAGCTTTTAGTACTTGGATGTGGTGGAGCTCCATTCGGTCTTAACGAATTTTCTCCATTTCACCTGTGCTTGTCAGACTTTGGTTTAACAATGCAGTTTAATATTCTTGTCTGACTGCTATAATATGCTGTTAAACTTGTGCTTGCTTGATTTGTACACTATTTAAACCAATGTTAAAGTTTTGTAGTTATGGTTTATGCTCTAACCTTTTCTTGCTAGTTTCACTTGTCCCCTTCCATACTAAGTAACTTTCTTTTTTGTCCCTGCTGCTTATGGTTTCCCTTATTTTTCATTCCCTTTTTGACCTTTTTTATGCCTTTTGTCCATTTTAAGCTTTGTGCCCCATTTTAGTGATGCTGTTGTTTTTATTTCTTCCATCCTTTTCTTTTTTCCTAGTCTCCATGCTCTAGTCACCTTTTGTCTTGCACTTTGTGAGTAATTTTTATGGTTTATAATTAAGATTTAAAGCGACATTTGTGATAAACAAACATGCTTAAATTAAAGTGGTATTAAAAAGACAATTTTAAGGACATTCAGTTGATATTTCATCATTTACCTTACAGTTACTGAACTAAAAATGACTGAGTTAAATTCAGATGTACAACTGCCTTGGCTTCCACTTCCTTAGCTCCAGCCTCTTGTGCCGTGCCTAAACCTTGCCTCTACATTTCATTGGTTGCAGACACCCAGGTTAAAACAGACACAGCGGTACTGATGTGTCAAAGCCCAGAGAAGTGCACTCTGGGTGGCTTAAATCCAGTAGATCCTCAGTTTGTTGTGGACACCCCAGTTTGACACTGTCTATCAGACTAAGGTACTGATGTGCCTCATACCAGAGAAGTGCACTCTGGGTAGCTTAAAGCCAGTAGACCCCCGGTTGGTTGCGGACACCCCAGGTTGACAGTTTATCAGACTGAGGTACTATGTGCCTCATACCAGAGAGGTGCACTCTGGGTGGCTTAAAGCCAGTAGACCCCCGGTTGGCTGCGGACACCCCAGGTTGACTGTTTATCAGACTGAGGTACTGATGTGCCTCATACCAGAGAAGTGCACTCTGGGTGGCTTAAAGCCAGTAGACCCCCGGTTGGTTGCGGACACCCCAGGTTGACTGTTTATCAGACTGAGGTGCTGATGTGCCTCATACCAGAGAGGTGCACTCTGGGTGGCTTAAAGCCAGTAGACCCCCGGTTGGTTGCGGACACCCCAGGTTGACAGTTTATCAGACTGAGGTGCCTCATACCAGAGAGGTGCACTCTGGGTGGCTTCAATTGAGTAGAACCCCGGTTGGTTGCGGACACCCCAGGTTGATGGTTTAGCAGACTGAGGTACTGATGTGCCTCATACCAGAGAGGTGCACTCTGGGTGGCTTAAAGCCAGTAGACCCCTGGTTGGTTGCGGACACCCCAGGTTGATGGTTTATCAGACTGAGGATCTGATGTGCCTCATACCAGAAAGGTGCACTCTGGGTGGCTTAAAGCCAGTAGACCCCCGGTTGGTTGCGGACACCCCAGGTTGATGGTTTATCAGACTGAGGTACTGATGTGCCTCATACCAGAGAGGTGCACTCTGGGTGGCTTAAAGCCATTAGACCCCCGGTTGGTTGCGGACACCCCAGGTTGACAGTTTATCAGACTGAGGTACCTCATACCAGAGAGGTGCACTCTGGGTGGCTTCAAGTGAGTAGACCCCCGGTTGGTTGCGGACACCCCAGGTTGACAGTTTATCAGACTGAGGTACTGATGTGCCTCAGCTCAGAGAGGTGCACTCTGGGTGGCTTAAAGCCAGTAGACCCCCGGTTGGCTGCGGACACCCCAGGTTGACAGTTTATCAGACTGAGGTACTGATGTGCCTCAGCTCAGAGAGGTGCACTCTGGGTGGCTGAAAGTGTGTAGACCCCCGGTTGGTTGCGGACACCCCAGGTTGATGGTTTATCAGACTGAGGTACTGATGTGCCTCATACCAGAGAGGTCCACTCTGGATGGCTTAAAGCCAGTAGACCCCCGGTTGGTTGCGGACACCCCAGGTTGACAGTTTATCAGACTGAGGTACTGATGTCCCTCAGCCCAGTGAGGTGCACTCTGGGGAGCTTAAAGCCAGTAGGTCCCAGGTTGGTTGTGGACGCCCCGGTTAGTGTGGACAGATATGACCAGAGGGTCAAGCAGAGATGACATGCCTGCGACCAGAGAGGGTGACTCTGGACTGTTTAAGAAACTGATCCCCGGCTAGTTTGCTCCAAACATGCAGATTTAACAGACTGAAAAGCTCTAGAGATTAGATTAATGTTGGTGCGCCTAAGCACTGAGGATGGTGCTGGGGAGTTTAAAGCAATAGACACGGGTTGGTTGCAGACACCCAGGTCTTATTTTAAAGCATGGCATGCAATTCAGGGAGACTGTCTTATGCAGGCTAGGGGTGAAAGACATTAATTCTCCAAATCCACCCCCCCCCCCAAAAAAAGAGAATTAATCCCAAAGCTCTCAGGTTAGGGAAATCCTCCCTTGCCCACCCCATGGAGGGTGCCTCATCCTGGGTTAGGTCATTGAGTCCAAATGATTGATCAGTCACTGATCCTTTTTGATTAGTTTTTAATGCCCCCCCCACCGAGACTGACTTCACCAGGGCACTTTTTTTTTACTTTGCTGCATCTATACCATGTCAAAGCATTTTTCATTTTATATTATCTGAAGTTTTTGTATTATACTTTGTTTTGCTTGTCGTTTGTTTGTTCCTTCCCATTTGTGTAACTTATTCTGTATAACCTGACTTTACTGTTCATATTCTCTTTTTTTTAAAGCTTTTTTTATATTCTTCCTAGGTTTTCATGCTGACTGCCTTATGTGACTTGTTTGAAACTATGCATTAGTCTTGGATGCTCATCTTATTTTTCAGCATTCATGTTCATACTTTTACTTTTTAAAATTGTAATGGTTCATTGGGATTAAACTGACCTGTAACTGATTTCCTAACTGTAACTGAGGTTAAAGCACTTGGCTTGAAATGGGTTTCTTTCAGGTAGTGGGACTGGGTATGAATGAAATGACAATGTGAATCTGGATAAAGGAAAGTTAACAGTGTAGTATTGAAATACTCCACTCTCCCTTTTTCAGTTGTGCAACTCGTATGCCAGAAGATGGTGTTCTTCACTGCTGGGGGACGGGTGCAGAGTGTTGGGGTCCTGGTGCATCTAATTACCCCACCCCTCCCATAGGCTGCTTATGCAGATTTGTCACTGTAAACAACATGAAACTAAGTGTACTGTCATGTGGCACAAGTTTTTTTTTTCTGGTTTGTGTTCTTATGAGATACTCTAGCTGATCTCCCTGCCATCTTGAGTCCAAGATGAAATGGAGTACTATACTGGCCCTCTATCCAACACTTGGGACCATCAACTGCGCCAGACCCTTTGAGAACTACAGGAATAGTGAGAGGGTTGGTTTAATCTTTAAGTGACAGCCCTTTGTTTCTATAGGGTGAAAGGATCACTGTATGTAGGACATAATCGGCACCAATCTAGGACTCCAGGCGTTTGCAGAATGATTTCCATACTCTTGAGCTAACCTGGAGGTCTATCTATCATGGTCTGGAACCATTTAAGACTAACTCCTAAACTTGTAAGTAGTTCAGTTTCCCTTTGGGTAGGTAAACCTTTCATGGATGTCAGGCTGCAGACAATAGAGAAACTGACCCTGCAGCCATGAGGACAAAAGTAACTGGATTCAGGTAAGTATTAAAATCTGCTCTGGTGTGAACCGGGATGGTGAGGAATGGATAAAGCAGTTTCACCTCAGGTAAGTGACTAAAATGAGATGGATAGTGAATGGATTTCCTGTCATTTTGAGTCTCCATTACAGAGCAGTCCATCTAGAGCAGTGGTCGCCAACCCGTCGATCTTTGGTTGCCGTTCGATCGCAATCGACTGGTCGACCTTTATTACCATCCCAGAAGCTCCCGAAAATAAAAACAGTTTCAGTTGCCAACTTGGCGGCTCTGTCCCGCTCCAAGCCCCAATAGGACAACCACTCCCCACAGTCAACAGGAAAAGTGCTTCGCCCCAGCAGTCAAGTCTCAATTGTAAAATGACTTTAGTTTACCTGTATAGTAGCTTTGCAGAATTCAAATCTGTCTGAGTTCTTGTCACAGTGTACACTATGCTCCTGTCACTACGAATTTATAATTGTACCTTTGCCAGTGTCTTTTTGTTTCTTCTATTTATAGAATCCAAACTTGACCAGCTTTAAAACACTAAACATGACTTTAATTGTGCTTTTGTATGTATGCAATTTGGTGTATTGAAGACAGTTTGGCAACTTGATGTATAAATTGAGTTGAGTAACGCATTGTCCTAATTTCCTCTGTATTTGTGCCTTTTTGTTCCTTTCAAATGCCACTGTATCTTAGCCGTTGTCTTTATGGACTTTCCATGCCCCCTCTCCCTTGTATTACAGGTCCAATTTATATTTTGTTCTTACTCATGCCCCTCTTTTGCTGCCTTATTCATGAACCTCTGCCCTGATTTCCCTCTTGTATTACTCCTGTAGAATGTGCGAGGGTTTTTTTTGGTAGTTTTCACCATTTGTAATTAAGACATGTCTACTTTGTAACATTAGAGAATGCTGTGTGTGTATATCTCTTTTTTTTTTTAAATGCATCTGCCGTATTTCCATTAGCTGCCACTAGGGGGCACTAAATATAATTGGTGGCTTTATATAAGCCAGAATCTTAGAAGAAATGGGTTGTTTGGTAGAGGGCAAACCGCATGGTTGAGCTCACGGCTATCGACTTCCTATGACTCCTGTTTTGAGAACGGTTTAAGTTTATGCTCAAACGGGAGTATGGTATGGTTCCTAAGTTTGGCTAAAATGATGTATTTGTAATTTCAAAAGTTGACATGAATAATTGGTTTTGTAGAAAAGGACTCCTACTTACTGCTACATCTACTTAAGCAGCTACTACTTCTGTAGTTCTGTCCGTTGGTTGCTGAATTTGGTGTTCTCTTTGGACATTGAGCGATCTACAGAGCAGCACATTTCATCTCTCCCACACTGGATTTATTGGATTTTATCATCGCTTCGCTCTCAAATAAACATTTGGATCTTCTGCATCACTCCTCATCCCATCATCTGTTTCATCAAACACTGGACACTCATGATACGTTTTTGCTTTAAATGCATTGACTTAAAACTGTTTAGTTATTGTTGGTCACTCACTGGGTTTAGGGAATAAAACTGAGAACTTATTTGTTTGAAGTTTATTTATTTTTTATCAGTACCGTATGATTTCTTTGTAACCCTCAAATCCCCCCCCCCCCCCAAAAAAGGGAGAATTAAGCCCAAAGTTGTCAGGTTAGGGCAATCCTCCCTTGCCCACCCCATGGAGGGTGCCTCATCCTGGGTTAGGTCATTGGGTCCAAATGATTGATCAGTCACTGATCCTTTTTGATTGGTTTAATTTAATGCTTTGTATTTTTGAACTGGTTAGTTGGCAACAAACACCCCCCTCCCCCCCTTTTTTTTTACTTTTTGTTGCATGTATACCATGTCACAGCATTATTTTCAATCTATTTTATCTGAAGTTTTTGTATTTTATACTTTGTTTTGCTTGTCGTTTGTTCTTTCCCATTTTTGTAACTTATTCTGTATAACCTGACTTAACTGTTTGTATTGTCTCCTTTTTAAAGCTTTTTTTATATTCTTCCTAGCTTTTCATGCTCTGACTGCCTTATGTGACTTGTGTGAAACTATGCATTAGTCTTGATACCCATCTTATTTTTCAGCATTCATGTTCATACTTTAACATTTTTAAAATTGTAGTGATTTGTTGGGATTAAACTGTTCTGTAACTGATTTCCCTCAGTTACATACAAGTTAAAGCACTTGGCTTGAAATGGGTTTCTTTCAGGTAGCGGGACTGGGGATGAATGAAATGACAATGAGAATCTGGATAAAGGAAAAGTAAGTGTAGTATTGAAACACTCCACTCTCCCTTTTTCAGTTGTGCAACTCGTATGCCATAAGATGGTGTTCTTCACTGCTGGGGGACGGGTGTAGAGTGTTGGGGTCCTGGTGCATCTGAGTACCCCTCCCATGGGCTGCTTATGCAGATTTGTGTCAATGTAGACAACATGAAACTAAGTGTACTGTCATGTGGCACAAGTTTTTTTTTTTCTGTTTTGTGTTCTTATGAGATACTCTAGCTGATCTCCCTGCCATCTTGAGTCCAAGATGAAATAGAGTACTATACTGGCCCTCTAACCAACACTTAGGACCATCAACTGCGCCAGACCCTTGTGGTAGGTAAACCTTTCATGGATGTCAGGCTGCAGACAATAGAGAAACTGACCCTGCAGCCATGAGGACAAAAGTGACTGGATTCAGGTAAGTATTAAAGTCTGCTCTGGCGTGAACAGGGGTGGTGAGGAATGGGCAAAGCAGTTTCACCTCAGGTAAGTGATTAAGATGAGAGAGATAGTGAATGGAATTCCTGTCATTTTGAGTCACTGTTACAGAGCAGTCCATCTAGAGCAGTGGTCGCCAGCCCGTCGATCTCTGGTTGCCGTTCGATCGCGATCAACTGGTCGACCTTTATCACCATCCCAGAAGCTCCCAAAAATAAAAACGTTTCAGTTGCCAACTTGGCGGCTCTGTCCCGCTCCGCAAGCCCCGATAGGACAGCCTCCCCACAGTCAACAGGAAAAGTGCTTCGCCCCAGCAGTCAAGTCTCAATTGTAAAATGACTTTAGTTTACCAATATAGTAGCTTTGCAGAATTCAAATCTGTCTGAGTTCTCATCAGTGTACACTATGCTCCTGTCACTACGAATTTATAATTGTACCTTTGCCAGTGTCTTTGTTTCTTCTATTTATAGAATCCAAACTTGACCAGCTTTAAAACACTAAACATGACTTTAATTGTGCTTTTGTATGTATGCAATTTGGTGTATTGAAGACAGTTTGGCAACTTGATGTGTAAATTGAGTTGTGACGCATTGTCGTCATTTCCTCTGTGCCTTTTTTGTTCCTTTTAAATGCCACTGTATCTTAGCCGTTGTCTTTATGGACTTTTCATGCATCCTCTCCCTCTTATTACATGTCCAATTTGTTTTGTTCTTTACTCATGCCCCTATTTTGCTGCCTTATTCATGAACCTCTGCCCTGATTTCCCTCTTGTATTGCTCCTGTAGAATGTGCGACTGTTTTTGGTAGTTTTCACCAGTTGTAATTAAGACATGTCTACTTGTAACCTTTGTATGTGCACAGTTATTAATTTTTTTTTTTTCAATGACTAGGCAGTTTTATGGCCTGGTCACATTTAACGGTCTCTTATTTTAAAACTTAAAGTGTTTAACAAGTTTCACAACACTGACTAGTGTTGAACTTTTTTTTACCTTTCTCTGACTGACTGGCTTTTGAATGCAGCATTCTTGCCTTGCTTTTGACAGTTTTCATTTCTTTTCTGTCTTCCCCTGAATGCTCCTGAGATTTGTTTGACTGTTAGTGTATGCACAATTTGTTTTGTATTAGTATCCCTGTTTCTTGTGTTGTGCCATTTTTATAAATGTTGTTTGCCATTGTTTAATGAAGCGGTGTATGAATATTGTAAACCTGAATTGTTTATGGCTTTAATCTCTACTTTTCATTTGTAAACAATTGTGCTTGGGGTTAAGAATTTTGCCCCTTTTTTGATCAATTTAATTTCTGTGTAATTTTTTTACAAGGGTGATTCTGTTCGGTGTATGAATCTGCTTGGTATAATGTTTACTACCACAATGACTGAAGAATGGCTGTTAAATGGCTTTGTTTTTCATGTCATTCTCTTCTCTTTTAAAGCTGTACAAGACATTTACCTTGTGTAATATCACACCCATTTGTTGCTTAAGTCTTGTCTTCACCTGTTGGATTTATTGTATTCCCACCTATTTGATTTTGCTCAAAAAATGGGTGCCCAGCAAATCTGGGATTTACAAAATATTAATTTCACTTGTGGTTGTCAAAAACGTCTTGCGTTCTTTATGGTTTTAGTGTAAAACTGTTAAATCGGTATGTCTTGTGTATATAATCTTATACCACTGAGTACATTTAAGCATTTGTTACATTTCTCCGCTCACATTTAATCATTTATTTCTCTTGTTACCATTTTTAGTGTAATGAAGTTGAAAATAACTTTATTTTTGCCTTATTACCTTATTCTTGTTTTTTCAATTGTTTCTCCCTTTGTATTCCATTTACTTAAATCCTTAATAATTAATGCACAGATGAATTGACAATGTTTGAAATTATGTGCTTTTCACTTAAATTATTTATTTTTCTAATTGTTATTATTGATGTAACTGCTCAACTTAATTTTTAATGTTATTACAGGCTGGTATTTGTACTTTATTTTTGATTGGTCTTAATTTAAACCTTATTTTTTATTTTTTTTCTCTCCTAGTACAACAGTCAAATAAAATTCTTGTTTTCAATATCCCACTTTTTGTCATTTAAGTAATGCACAGATGAATTAACTTTCTGTTTTGTGTTTCAAACTGGTACTTTTATTATTTTCATTTAACATTGTTAGCCTTAACCCAATTGTTAGTTTAATTATGCCGACTTGTTTTTAAGTTAAGTGATCGTTCAATACTGAGGATCAGTCACGACTAATCCTCTTGTCTGGCCATAGCTCGTGATTATAAAAGGTCATATGTCTTAAATTTGGTTTGTGTGCAAGTCTCAACATGTCCAACAAGGTGATGTGGTTTATAAGAGTTCAGATCTAGCCTTTGGGGATTTTTGGCATGGTTTTATGTGAGTGTTCTTACGTTTTGGTTTGTTAAGCCATTATGGGTTAATGTATGTAGTTCAATTCCGGGGATTAATTGTGACAGATTGTCTGTTCTGGTCATAGCTTGTGATGGCAAACTGCTTGAAGTGAGTTCTGTGTCTGGTAAGATAATGTGGCTTTGAGTTCTGGGGGTGAGTTCTGGGGGTAAGTCCAAGGGGGTTGGGGGGTAAGTCCAAGGGGGTTGGGGGGGTAAGTCCAAGGGGGTTGGGGGGGTAAGTCCAAGGGGGTTGGGGGGGTAAGTCCAAGGGGGTTGGGGGGGTAAGTCCAAGGGGGTTGGGGGGGTAAGTCCAAGGGGGTTGGGGGGGTAGTAAGTCCAAGGGGGTTGGGGGGGTGGTAAGTCCAAGGGGGTTGGGGGGGTGGTAAGTCCAAGGGGGTTGGGGGGGGGGGTAAGTCCAAGGGGGTTGGGGGGGTGGTAAGTCCAAGGGGGTTGGGGGGGTGGTAAGTCCAAGGGGGTTGGGGGGGTGGTAAGTCCAAGGGGGTTGGGGGGGTGGTAAGTCCAAGGGGGTTGGGGGGGTGGTAAGTCCAAGGGGGTTGGGGGGGTGGTAAGTCCAAGGGGGTTGGGGGGGGGGTAAGTCCAAGGGGGTTGGGGGGGTGGTAAGTCCAAGGGGGTTGGGGGGGTGGTAAGTCCAAGGGGGTTGGGGGGGTGGTAAGTCCAAGGGGGTTGGGGGGGGGGTAAGTCCAAGGGGGTTGGGGGGGGGGTAAGTCCAAGGGGGTTGGGGGGGGGGTAAGTCCAAGGGGGTTGGGGGGGGGGTAAGTCCAAGGGGGTTGGGGGGGGGGTAAGTCCAAGGGGGTTGGGGGGGGGGTAAGTCCAAGGGGGTTGGGGGGGGGGGTAAGTCCAAGGGGGTTGGGGGGGGGGGTAAGTCCAAGGGGGTTGGGGGGGGGGGTAAGTCCAAGGGGGTTGGGGGGGGGGGTAAGTCCAAGGGGGTTGGGGGGGGGGGTAAGTCAAGGGGGTTGGGGGGGGGGGTAAGTCCAAGGGGGTTGGGGGGGGGTTAGGGTTAGGGTTAGGGTTAGGGTTAGGGTTAGGGTTAGGGTTAGGGTTAGGGTTAGGGTTAGGGTTAGGGTTAGGGTTAGGGTTAGGGTTAGGGTTAGGGTTAGGGTTAGGGTTAGGGTTAGGGTTAGGGTTAGGGTTAGGGTTAGGGTTAGGGTTAGGGTTAGGGTTAGGGTTAGGGTTAGGGTTAGGGTTAGGGTTAGGGTTAGGGTTAGGGTTAGGGTTAGGGTTAGGGTTAGGGTTAGGGTTAGGGTTAGGGTTAGGGTTAGGGTTAGGGTTAGGGTTAGGGTTAGGGTTAGGGTTAGGGTTAGGGTTAGGGTTAGGGTTAGGGTTAGGGTTAGGGTTAGGGTTAGGGTTAGGGTTAGGGTTAGGGTTAGGGTTAGGGTTAGGGTTAGGGTTAGGGTTAGGGTTAGGGTTAGGGTTAGGGTTAGGGTTAGGGTTAGGGTTAGGGTTAGGGTTAGGGTTAGGGTTAGGGTTAGGGTTAGGGTTAGGGTTAGGGTTAGGGTTAGGGTTAGGGTTAGGGTTAGGGTTAGGGTTAGGGTTAGGGTTAGGGTTAGGGTTAGGGTTAGGGTTAGGGTTAGGGTTAGGGTTAGGGTTAGGGTTAGGGTTAGGGTTAGGGTTAGGGTTAGGGTTAGGGTTAGGGTTAGGGTTAGGGTTAGGGTTAGGGTTAGGGTTAGGGTTAGGGTTAGGGTTAGGGTTAGGGTTAGGGTTAGGGTTAGGGTTAGGGTTAGGGTTAGGGTTAGGGTTAGGGTTAGGGTTAGGGTTAGGGTTAGGGTTAGGGTTAGGGTTAGGGTTAGGGTTAGGGTTAGGGTTAGGGTTAGGGTTAGGGTTAGGGTTAGGGTTAGGGTTAGGGTTAGGGTTAGGGTTAGGGTTAGGGTTAGGGTTAGGGTTAGGGTTAGGGTTAGGGTTAGGGTTAGGGTTAGGGTTAGGGTTAGGGTTAGGGTTAGGGTTAGGGTTAGGGTTAGGGTTAGGGTTAGGGTTAGGGTTAGGGTTAGGGTTAGGGTTAGGGTTAGGGTTAGGGTTAGGGTTAGGGTTAGGGTTAGGGTTAGGGTTAGGGTTAGGGTTAGGGTTAGGGTTAGGGTTAGGGTTAGGGTTAGGGTTAGGGTTAGGGTTAGGGTTAGGGTTAGGGTTAGGGTTAGGGTTAGGGTTAGGGTTAGGGTTAGGGTTAGGGTTAGGGTTAGGGTTAGGGTTAGGGTTAGGGTTAGGGTTAGGGTTAGGGTTAGGGTTAGGGTTAGGGTTAGGGTTAGGGTTAGGGTTAGGGTTAGGGTTAGGGTTAGGGTTAGGGTTAGGGTTAGGGTTAGGGTTAGGGTTAGGGTTAGGGTTAGGGTTAGGGTTAGGGTTAGGGTTAGGGTTAGGGTTAGGGTTAGGGTTAGGGTTAGGGTTAGGGTTAGGGTTAGGGTTAGGGTTAGGGTTAGGGTTAGGGTTAGGGTTAGGGTTAGGGTTAGGGTTAGGGTTAGGGTTAGGGTTAGGGTTAGGGTTAGGGTTAGGGTTAGGGTTAGGGTTAGGGTTAGGGTTAGGGTTAGGGTTAGGGTTAGGGTTAGGGTTAGGGTTAGGGTTAGGGTTAGGGTTAGGGTTAGGGTTAGGGTTAGGGTTAGGGTTAGGGTTAGGGTTAGGGTTAGGGTTAGGGTTAGGGTTAGGGTTAGGGTTAGGGTTAGGGTTAGGGTTAGGGTTAGGGTTAGGGTTAGGGTTAGGGTTAGGGTTAGGGTTAGGGTTAGGGTTAGGGTTAGGGTTAGGGTTAGGGTTAGGGTTAGGGTTAGGGTTAGGGTTAGGGTTAGGGTTAGGGTTAGGGTTAGGGTTAGGGTTAGGGTTAGGGTTAGGGTTAGGGTTAGGGTTAGGGTTAGGGTTAGGGTTAGGGTTAGGGTTAGGGTTAGGGTTAGGGTTAGGGTTAGGGTTAGGGTTAGGGTTAGGGTTAGGGTTAGGGTTAGGGTTAGGGTTAGGGTTAGGGTTAGGGTTAGGGTTAGGGTTAGGGTTAGGGTTAGGGTTAGGGTTAGGGTTAGGGTTAGGGTTAGGGTTAGGGTTAGGGTTAGGGTTAGGGTTAGGGTTAGGGTTAGGGTTAGGGTTAGGGTTAGGGTTAGGGTTAGGGTTAGGGTTAGGGTTAGGGTTAGGGTTAGGGTTAGGGTTAGGGTTAGGGTTAGGGTTAGGGTTAGGGTTAGGGTTAGGGTTAGGGTTAGGGTTAGGGTTAGGGTTAGGGTTAGGGTTAGGGTTAGGGTTAGGGTTAGGGTTAGGGTTAGGGTTAGGGTTAGGGTTAGGGTTAGGGTTAGGGTTAGGGTTAGGGTTAGGGTTAGGGTTAGGGTTAGGGTTAGGGTTAGGGTTAGGGTTAGGGTTAGGGTTAGGGTTAGGGTTAGGGTTAGGGTTAGGGTTAGGGTTAGGGTTAGGGTTAGGGTTAGGGTTAGGGTTAGGGTTAGGGTTAGGGTTAGGGTTAGGGTTAGGGTTAGGGTTAGGGTTAGGGTTAGGGTTAGGGTTAGGGTTAGGGTTAGGGTTAGGGTTAGGGTTAGGGTTAGGGTTAGGGTTAGGGTTAGGGTTAGGGTTAGGGTTAGGGTTAGGGTTAGGGTTAGGGTTAGGGTTAGGGTTAGGGTTAGGGTTAGGGTTAGGGTTAGGGTTAGGGTTAGGGTTAGGGTTAGGGTTAGGGTTAGGGTTAGGGTTAGGGTTAGGGTTAGGGTTAGGGTTAGGGTTAGGGTTAGGGTTAGGGTTAGGGTTAGGGTTAGGGTTAGGGTTAGGGTTAGGGTTAGGGTTAGGGTTAGGGTTAGGGTTAGGGTTAGGGTTAGGGTTAGGGTTAGGGTTAGGGTTAGGGTTAGGGTTAGGGTTAGGGTTAGGGTTAGGGTTAGGGTTAGGGTTAGGGTTAGGGTTAGGGTTAGGGTTAGGGTTAGGGTTAGGGTTAGGGTTAGGGTTAGGGTTAGGGTTAGGGTTAGGGTTAGGGTTAGGGTTAGGGTTAGGGTTAGGGTTAGGGTTAGGGTTAGGGTTAGGGTTAGGGTTAGGGTTAGGGTTAGGGTTAGGGTTAGGGTTAGGGTTAGGGTTAGGGTTAGGGTTAGGGTTAGGGTTAGGGTTAGGGTTAGGGTTAGGGTTAGGGTTAGGGTTAGGGTTAGGGTTAGGGTTAGGGTTAGGGTTAGGGTTAGGGTTAGGGTTAGGGTTAGGGTTAGGGTTAGGGTTAGGGTTAGGGTTAGGGTTAGGGTTAGGGTTAGGGTTAGGGTTAGGGTTAGGGTTAGGGTTAGGGTTAGGGTTAGGGTTAGGGTTAGGGTTAGGGTTAGGGTTAGGGTTAGGGTTAGGGTTAGGGTTAGGGTTAGGGTTAGGGTTAGGGTTAGGGTTAGGGTTAGGGTTAGGGTTAGGGTTAGGGTTAGGGTTAGGGTTAGGGTTAGGGTTAGGGTTAGGGTTAGGGTTAGGGTTAGGGTTAGGGTTAGGGTTAGGGTTAGGGTTAGGGTTAGGGTTAGGGTTAGGGTTAGGGTTAGGGTTAGGGTTAGGGTTAGGGTTAGGGTTAGGGTTAGGGTTAGGGTTAGGGTTAGGGTTAGGGTTAGGGTTAGGGTTAGGGTTAGGGTTAGGGTTAGGGTTAGGGTTAGGGTTAGGGTTAGGGTTAGGGTTAGGGTTAGGGTTAGGGTTAGGGTTAGGGTTAGGGTTAGGGTTAGGGTTAGGGTTAGGGTTAGGGTTAGGGTTAGGGTTAGGGTTAGGGTTAGGGTTAGGGTTAGGGTTAGGGTTAGGGTTAGGGTTAGGGTTAGGGTTAGGGTTAGGGTTAGGGTTAGGGTTAGGGTTAGGGTTAGGGTTAGGGTTAGGGTTAGGGTTAGGGTTAGGGTTAGGGTTAGGGTTAGGGTTAGGGTTAGGGTTAGGGTTAGGGTTAGGGTTAGGGTTAGGGTTAGGGTTAGGGTTAGGGTTAGGGTTAGGGTTAGGGTTAGGGTTAGGGTTAGGGTTAGGGTTAGGGTTAGGGTTAGGGTTAGGGTTAGGGTTAGGGTTAGGGTTAGGGTTAGGGTTAGGGTTAGGGTTAGGGTTAGGGTTAGGGTTAGGGTTAGGGTTAGGGTTAGGGTTAGGGTTAGGGTTAGGGTTAGGGTTAGGGTTAGGGTTAGGGTTAGGGTTAGGGTTAGGGTTAGGGTTAGGGTTAGGGTTAGGGTTAGGGTTAGGGTTAGGGTTAGGGTTAGGGTTAGGGTTAGGGTTAGGGTTAGGGTTAGGGTTAGGGTTAGGGTTAGGGTTAGGGTTAGGGTTAGGGTTAGGGTTAGGGTTAGGGTTAGGGTTAGGGTTAGGGTTAGGGTTAGGGTTAGGGTTAGGGTTAGGGTTAGGGTTAGGGTTAGGGTTAGGGTTAGGGTTAGGGTTAGGGTTAGGGTTAGGGTTAGGGTTAGGGTTAGGGTTAGGGTTAGGGTTAGGGTTAGGGTTAGGGTTAGGGTTAGGGTTAGGGTTAGGGTTAGGGTTAGGGTTAGGGTTAGGGTTAGGGTTAGGGTTAGGGTTAGGGTTAGGGTTAGGGTTAGGGTTAGGGTTAGGGTTAGGGTTAGGGTTAGGGTTAGGGTTAGGGTTAGGGTTAGGGTTAGGGTTAGGGTTAGGGTTAGGGTTAGGGTTAGGGTTAGGGTTAGGGTTAGGGTTAGGGTTAGGGTTAGGGTTAGGGTTAGGGTTAGGGTTAGGGTTAGGGTTAGGGTTAGGGTTAGGGTTAGGGTTAGGGTTAGGGTTAGGGTTAGGGTTAGGGTTAGGGTTAGGGTTAGGGTTAGGGTTAGGGTTAGGGTTAGGGTTAGGGTTAGGGTTAGGGTTAGGGTTAGGGTTAGGGTTAGGGTTAGGGTTAGGGTTAGGGTTAGGGTTAGGGTTAGGGTTAGGGTTAGGGTTAGGGTTAGGGTTAGGGTTAGGGTTAGGGTTAGGGTTAGGGTTAGGGTTAGGGTTAGGGTTAGGGTTAGGGTTAGGGTTAGGGTTAGGGTTAGGGTTAGGGTTAGGGTTAGGGTTAGGGTTAGGGTTAGGGTTAGGGTTAGGGTTAGGGTTAGGGTTAGGGTTAGGGTTAGGGTTAGGGTTAGGGTTAGGGTTAGGGTTAGGGTTAGGGTTAGGGTTAGGGTTAGGGTTAGGGTTAGGGTTAGGGTTAGGGTTAGGGTTAGGGTTAGGGTTAGGGTTAGGGTTAGGGTTAGGGTTAGGGTTAGGGTTAGGGTTAGGGTTAGGGTTAGGGTTAGGGTTAGGGTTAGGGTTAGGGTTAGGGTTAGGGTTAGGGTTAGGGTTAGGGTTAGGGTTAGGGTTAGGGTTAGGGTTAGGGTTAGGGTTAGGGTTAGGGTTAGGGTTAGGGTTAGGGTTAGGGTTAGGGTTAGGGTTAGGGTTAGGGTTAGGGTTAGGGTTAGGGTTAGGGTTAGGGTTAGGGTTAGGGTTAGGGTTAGGGTTAGGGTTAGGGTTAGGGTTAGGGTTAGGGTTAGGGTTAGGGTTAGGGTTAGGGTTAGGGTTAGGGTTAGGGTTAGGGTTAGGGTTAGGGTTAGGGTTAGGGTTAGGGTTAGGGTTAGGGTTAGGGTTAGGGTTAGGGTTAGGGTTAGGGTTAGGGTTAGGGTTAGGGTTAGGGTTAGGGTTAGGGTTAGGGTTAGGGTTAGGGTTAGGGTTAGGGTTAGGGTTAGGGTTAGGGTTAGGGTTAGGGTTAGGGTTAGGGTTAGGGTTAGGGTTAGGGTTAGGGTTAGGGTTAGGGTTAGGGTTAGGGTTAGGGTTAGGGTTAGGGTTAGGGTTAGGGTTAGGGTTAGGGTTAGGGTTAGGGTTAGGGTTAGGGTTAGGGTTAGGGTTAGGGTTAGGGTTAGGGTTAGGGTTAGGGTTAGGGTTAGGGTTAGGGTTAGGGTTAGGGTTAGGGTTAGGGTTAGGGTTAGGGTTAGGGTTAGGGTTAGGGTTAGGGTTAGGGTTAGGGTTAGGGTTAGGGTTAGGGTTAGGGTTAGGGTTAGGGTTAGGGTTAGGGTTAGGGTTAGGGTTAGGGTTAGGGTTAGGGTTAGGGTTAGGGTTAGGGTTAGGGTTAGGGTTAGGGTTAGGGTTAGGGTTAGGGTTAGGGTTAGGGTTAGGGTTAGGGTTAGGGTTAGGGTTAGGGTTAGGGTTAGGGTTAGGGTTAGGGTTAGGGTTAGGGTTAGGGTTAGGGTTAGGGTTAGGGTTAGGGTTAGGGTTAGGGTTAGGGTTAGGGTTAGGGTTAGGGTTAGGGTTAGGGTTAGGGTTAGGGTTAGGGTTAGGGTTAGGGTTAGGGTTAGGGTTAGGGTTAGGGTTAGGGTTAGGGTTAGGGTTAGGGTTAGGGTTAGGGTTAGGGTTAGGGTTAGGGTTAGGGTTAGGGTTAGGGTTAGGGTTAGGGTTAGGGTTAGGGTTAGGGTTAGGGTTAGGGTTAGGGTTAGGGTTAGGGTTAGGGTTAGGGTTAGGGTTAGGGTTAGGGTTAGGGTTAGGGTTAGGGTTAGGGTTAGGGTTAGGGTTAGGGTTAGGGTTAGGGTTAGGGTTAGGGTTAGGGTTAGGGTTAGGGTTAGGGTTAGGGTTAGGGTTAGGGTTAGGGTTAGGGTTAGGGTTAGGGTTAGGGTTAGGGTTAGGGTTAGGGTTAGGGTTAGGGTTAGGGTTAGGGTTAGGGTTAGGGTTAGGGTTAGGGTTAGGGTTAGGGTTAGGGTTAGGGTTAGGGTTAGGGTTAGGGTTAGGGTTAGGGTTAGGGTTAGGGTTAGGGTTAGGGTTAGGGTTAGGGTTAGGGTTAGGGTTAGGGTTAGGGTTAGGGTTAGGGTTAGGGTTAGGGTTAGGGTTAGGGTTAGGGTTAGGGTTAGGGTTAGGGTTAGGGTTAGGGTTAGGGTTAGGGTTAGGGTTAGGGTTAGGGTTAGGGTTAGGGTTAGGGTTAGGGTTAGGGTTAGGGTTAGGGTTAGGGTTAGGGTTAGGGTTAGGGTTAGGGTTAGGGTTAGGGTTAGGGTTAGGGTTAGGGTTAGGGTTAGGGTTAGGGTTAGGGTTAGGGTTAGGGTTAGGGTTAGGGTTAGGGTTAGGGTTAGGGTTAGGGTTAGGGTTAGGGTTAGGGTTAGGGTTAGGGTTAGGGTTAGGGTTAGGGTTAGGGTTAGGGTTAGGGTTAGGGTTAGGGTTAGGGTTAGGGTTAGGGTTAGGGTTAGGGTTAGGGTTAGGGTTAGGGTTAGGGTTAGGGTTAGGGTTAGGGTTAGGGTTAGGGTTAGGGTTAGGGTTAGGGTTAGGGTTAGGGTTAGGGTTAGGGTTAGGGTTAGGGTTAGGGTTAGGGTTAGGGTTAGGGTTAGGGTTAGGGTTAGGGTTAGGGTTAGGGTTAGGGTTAGGGTTAGGGTTAGGGTTAGGGTTAGGGTTAGGGTTAGGGTTAGGGTTAGGGTTAGGGTTAGGGTTAGGGTTAGGGTTAGGGTTAGGGTTAGGGTTAGGGTTAGGGTTAGGGTTAGGGTTAGGGTTAGGGTTAGGGTTAGGGTTAGGGTTAGGGTTAGGGTTAGGGTTAGGGTTAGGGTTAGGGTTAGGGTTAGGGTTAGGGTTAGGGTTAGGGTTAGGGTTAGGGTTAGGGTTAGGGTTAGGGTTAGGGTTAGGGTTAGGGTTAGGGTTAGGGTTAGGGTTAGGGTTAGGGTTAGGGTTAGGGTTAGGGTTAGGGTTAGGGTTAGGGTTAGGGTTAGGGTTAGGGTTAGGGTTAGGGTTAGGGTTAGGGTTAGGGTTAGGGTTAGGGTTAGGGTTAGGGTTAGGGTTA